>WOGR01012771.1:0-10077 GCA_015342045.1 Leptinotarsa lineolata | reverse complement strand
GGAGGAACTTTATAATTATGCTGATTATTATTATTTTATATACATTTATTTATACATTTTTTCTATTGTTTAGTACTTGTATATGTATGTTATTGTTATCCATATTTTTAGGTATTGTATGGCGAAACAAGTGGAATAGCACTTATCGCTCATCAGCTTTATTCTTATTTATTTTATTGTGAGATACTTCTTCGTATTATGGAATTGTATTATGAATTGAAAAATTGAATTGAATAAAGATATATTATTATCTATGGACGATGCTTTGGGTGAGAGTACCCTATCAGCAAATGAAAATATTAGAAGTTCTTTAATAAACGTTAGTGAAAAATTTGGATGTGTCAACCCTTATTGAAGTGAAAACTTATTTAGCGGCGTTGTGCACTTTTGTGATGGGTAAAAAATGTGAAACTCACGTCAGGACACGTGACCTGATCGAAAATTCGTAAGACGGAAGGAGAGAAGACTGCCGGCGCGGCGTTGAAAAGAAAGTATCTCCCTCTCTTTCTACCGCGTGGCGAAAATATATTCCTACGCCTGCTGTTTCGTTTAGGCGGCGCAGGGCGCTTGCGCAAATACGCGTGAGTGTTTGTATTATAGCGTGCTACGCGCATTCATGGATGGTGACTGCTGATTGCTCGACCGTCTGTGTACTCGTAAAATTCGTGTATATAAAGTGCTTAAAATATTGAAATTGAACAAAGTGCATCTATTAATGAAAAAATTTAAACACCGTTCATTATTGCACAAATTACATGGATGTGCATGCGATATACACCAGTATGTTTAATACTACTGTGATATCGGCGATATGTGTATAAATCGTTGCCACTCTGGTGATAATCAATTCATTATTATGGTTGCCGTTTACATTTCTCCAGATGAGTCATTGCGTGCTACACGAAATTTCTTGTATGAAAATGTATTCATTTATTCTCATGACGCATCTGCATTGCTTCAAAAAAATTGGGAAAAGCTTAGAGGATTTGCCACTGATTTTGAGTGAAGATTTCAACATAAACTTTGCAGACGATGAAAATCAACTATTTAATATTTTTAAATAATGAATTTGGTTTAACGATGTCAAATGATCGCATTCTGGACACAACGAAATACAAAACCACTATTGGTGTGGTCTTATAAATTGTCATGTTTGTGTACGATAGCGTAATAAATGAATATTGTATTTTACCACATAAATGATAGTACTTTTATACTGATAATTAAAGCAATTCGTGCAAAATTATTCCCTAACCATTCCAAAATATCAAAAATGCACAACGTTAATATTCAAGTTTTCACTTCTGCCGGCACTCCCGGAGTGCAACCCGTACTATTCTGCCGTCGAGACTTTTCCGGTTGCTATATATTTTCGCTATATATTATGATTGAAAATAGCGAAACGTCACGCACAGATCCGATCCGGTTCTTTTGTCCTTCTTGCCCAAAATCTGGAATCGGGCAGGAAAACGAGAAGGGTCATAGATCGACGAATATTGGGCAATTAGGATAGAGCGGAAAGTGCTTCAAGAGGGAAAGTGCAGGAGAACGTTTCGAACGATTGAGTAGTCAACGATCTGAAGATACTCGGATTGATAAAAAGTAGTCGACTGATCACCACATTCAAGATACTTGAGGGGATTTCTGGAAAGACATATTTCAGTTTTGAATTAAAGAGTAGGGTCCAAAAATACCAAATAAATTAGGTGAATATTCGTTATTCGGATTTGTCAGTTTTTGAAAAATCTTCAATTGGACTTACTGATCGCAAATCAAAAAAAGTTGTCTACTTTCGGAGCCGGTCCTCTCAAAAATCGACTATTTAAGAAAGCCACTTTTGGCAATGAAACTCGTAAAATGATACTTCCTTGAAACATATTTCAAATATTTTCACAAAATAAAGCCCCGATTGGGGCTTGAAGGAATATCTTCTGAAATCTGCATTGAGAGACTTTTAATTTATGTCTTGTATCATTACTATTCAAAAAATGTACTACTTCACTTTGTTTTGCTTCTATTCGCCATGTCTTCAATTAGCCAAGTTATTATGATGTGTGTGGCCCCTTAAGAAATTAATATGGTGCATCTTCTGATGATGCCAACTTCATTGTCATCTTTAATTCTTCGAAAGAAGTCCATTAAATATTCGTGACGTGTTACTCGAATATCTGTTGACAATCCAATGAATGTACATGCGCTCACTAGGAAAGTACTTTCAACAGTGTAGAAATTCATATTAGACTACGCCCAGCCATCAATATCGTTAATTTATTCCTAGAATGATATTTTCATAGCCGATTTTATCAAAATAATCTGTCACTTTCAATCTGCTTCGGTTTTACGTCACAAGAAAAAATGCAATCGATACCGATAAGACAAATCATATCAATAAACAAGCCGTTGCATTGAATGAGATAACTTGCGTAGTCGGATTTTTTATTTTTCTAGTTATGTGCGTTCCCAATTTCGCAAATCCGTTTTAATTATTATGCTTTCATTGTCGATCTATTAATTAACGAGGTTTCGCTGATTTACAATATTGTTGACGATATTACGTTCTGTCGTGTTGGCGCATTTTTTCCTAGATTAATAAATCGGCCGAACGCGGCGCAGATGTCTCAATTTTTCCCATTTGGATTTATTAATAAATTGGCCCCAATTGCATTGGGACATAAAAGCGCAGATTCCGGCATAATGAATGTACAAAGTTCAGGACTGTATTCAGCCGGGTCATATTAATGGAAGCATAACAAATAACTAGTAAGGAAAATATTGTTAATTCCTGCTAATAAGGACCTTCTGTATACTAACAGAAAAATTATATGAACCTATATTTACCAAATGTAGCGGCCGACCATGCACAATCCTAAATGTTACTGAAGCTTATAACTTCACAAATTTTAAGGTAGAAGTCCAATCTTAGTAATTATTTTGTTATATACTACGAACTGTCTTATACAGTACTTTTCCCGAGCAGAGAGGACTGAATCCTCCGAGAGAAGGAAATATTAAGAGCAGATAGTTGTTGTTTCACAGATGGACCAAAAACATCTTCAGGATCTGGCGCAGGTGTTTTCAGTTGCAGACCCATGACAGAGATATTAACCTGCCTATGCGACTGTATTCCAAGCGGAAATCTCTGCTATTGAATTGTGTGCGGGGAGATTGGTAGATTCACACCTCACACACAAGTCAATAAAAATTTTCTCGGACAGCCAAGCAGCATTGGAAGCTCTTGGCTCCTACCGAGCAACATCTAAATTGGTAGCATATTGCCAAAAACGACTCTCCTCAGTAGGAAGACTTAACAAATAGTCTCTGGTCTGGATTCCTGGCCACACTGGCCTGGAAGGCAACGAGGCTGCTGACTCCCTTGCAAAGGAGGGTGCTACAAGTAGCTTCATCGGACCAGAACATGTCATTGGCATTGCTTTAGGCTTTGCCAAACAAACATTGAACACCTGGATGGCAAGAAGATTCAAAGACTTCTGGCAGAATCTTCCAGGATTGGCTCACTCCAAGGCGTTCATTCACCCTTCGGAGTTTGGAACCAAACAGTTATTGGACTACAGTAGGGATGAACTATGATGTTCATCAGGCCTCCTTACAGGTTACTATTGTCTGAATCATCATATGCAGAGACTCGGACAGTGTGTGTCGCCTCTGTTTAGAATATGATGAAACAGCAGAGCATATACTTCGTGCTTGTACCGCTGTGGACCGAATTAGATTTTCAGAGCTTGTTAGAACCAAACCTGAAAGATAACTCATCATACAAACTTATCGGCTTCGTCAAGAAGCTGACTTTATTTGGTCGAGTTGAATAGGGGTGAGCTACAATAAACCCTAGCGGGTTGCGGTGGAGGCTCGAATAGACTCACTAACTTTCGACCTAATTTAACCTAAACCCAGATGTTTCGTTCACAATGGGTTAAAAAATCAATTTGACCAAAAAGGGAAATTTCAAGAGAAGGTTTCTGTTGGAATAACTTCCACAACTTTCGACGTGGATTATCTCAACAGGAATGTGTCGATAGACTCAGTTCTTTATGTGGCGATAAAGTGTCATCAAAAACCACAGTATGTCGTTGGTATAGTTGATTTAATCTTGATCGTAGTTCGCTCGCCGATGAAATCCGTGAAAGTCGTCCAAAATCGGTTGTTGTGCCACAAAACATCGATGCAGTTCATCATGCAAGATCATCATGTGACATATTATGAGATAGAGGCATCCGTGCAAATAAGTTCCACTCCAATACATTCGATTTTGCATAAAAATTTAGTTGTAAAACAATTGTTCTTGTTGAATATCCCATAATTTATCAATCGCTCAAAAAAAGGCTCGCGTCAAGTATTGTAAGGAAATGACTAGAAAGTTCAACCGTGTTGCTTCAATAGATGTATATAAAATCGAGACAGGTGAATCATGAATATATACGTATGAATCAGAAACAAAACAGCAATCAACCATGTGGGTATTCCAAGAGAAGCTGAATCCAACAAGAGTTGCTCGTGGAAGAAGCACAGTGAAGCAAATGGTCGCCTGTTCCTTCTGCCGAATGAGTCATGTGGCCACTGTTCCGCTTGAGCAACGTAGAATGGTTAATTTGCCGAAAGTCTTCGCAGAAATTCGTAAAACTCACCGCAGAAAACGAATCATTTTCCATCATGACAATGCGAGCTCTCACACATCTCGTCAAACAAGTGAATTTTTGAGCAGTGAAAACATCGAATTGATGAGTCATCCTTCGTACAGTCCTGATTTGGCACCCAATCACTTCTTGTTCTTGAATATTAAAAGAAAACTGCGTGATCAACGATTTACGAGCACCGAAGAAGCAATTGGAGTGTTCAAAAATCATGATATTTGCTCAATGGTTACAATAAAATCAATAATTGTTTCAAAATTTACATCTACAATTTTCAAATTCCTATGAGATAATGGCCACTAAAATTACATCCATTAGTCTAGAGTAATTGAAAGAGTCTGTTAATCATTTAAAAGTCATTCCATATATGGTATGATTCGAAGTATGAAGATAGTGACTTGAAATCTTCATAAGAAATTTAAAAACTCAATAATATATAGGATGTTTGCAAATGTGATGACGTCTTTCCGTATGAAGACGCCATCTATGGGATCAACTGAAAATTCGATCCACGAATATCAAAGTAGGACGAGGCTCCGTTGCAAAGTCAAGATACGACATCGACCGCCAAACAGATCTTTCACCACTGGCAGATCGAAACAGCTCTGTCTGGTATTGGATTACAGGTTTATCTAGTTTGCCTTGTAGTGAAAGCTGTATTGAAAGACAGAAGACAAATTTCGTTTGGCAGTCGATGTCGGAGCTTGGCTTTGCAACGGACTGCCTTTGTGAGACTCGTTTATTTTTGATCGTAGTTAATCATATACGTTCATTTAAATTATTGACAACTCACTTTTTGCAACTTCATTTTCGCTTCTGCCAGTTTACATTTCGCCTCATCTTGCTTTCTCTCAATATCTTTGCGATGTATATTCAGAAGTTCATTCAACTCCTTTTCCTCTTTCTTCCGCTCCTCTTCGAGTTCCTGTAGATGTTTTCTGTAGAGGGCAGCCTCCCTTCTGTATTGAATTGTGAAATCCTGAAAGGCTTGTTTCTCTCGTTCTATCTCCATCTCTGCTAGCTTGTTGAAAGCTTGATCCACCGAGTCCTCCTTCTGTTTTCTTTTGGCTAGTAGCTGTTCCTGATTGGCGATTTGTTCCAGAAGTTCTTTCGCTGTTTTATCTCTTTTTCTTCGTTTTGAATCCAAACCTGAAGGTACAAATGTATACTTCAATAAGGTATGGATTCCTATGAGAATAAATGAAAATTTTGTAATGATCAGAGTAGTTTGAGTATCAAAACAAGGCAAATTGGGAAATTATCATCAACCATTTTCTAGAAAACTTTAAAAACTGTGTATATTTTCGAAAGTAAACTCATACGCGCATTTCATTGTCGATGTCGACTAACCTTCATTCAACTTTGTTATTCGTAAATTTCACCGTTAGATATATTCATTTAAGTGAGGTACTCCAATCTGCTGAAAATTTTTTGACAGAAAAACTAGTCTTCGTGGAACTTGTCAAACAGATGGAACAGAGAAAAAATTATTCGATTAGTCAAACTTTTTCTTCCTAATTGAAACGGGATTATATTCCAAACTCACAACATTAAACTTTCTGATAATATAGTTCCTGTAAAGATTCACCAGAATCGTGGAAGCCTTATATCAAATCGAAGATTTTCATCCTGAATTTGGCTTCGTGATAGAGACTTTCTGGGATTTTCTTTCAAATTTGCAACCATCTATCGCATTCAAAATAGAACAGAAGTGAAGCAACAGTAATGTATCATTCGTTCCTTCCCACTCAGCAACATTTCGAAATAATTATGAAGTTATAATTATTTCAAAGTTATAAAGAAGATAGACGACTTTGAATATCGAGATGAACTTGGTCCAATGAGTGAAACAATAGTTATTCATCCGGAGAAGTCGAAGGAGCATAGAGAGTATATTCCCCTATTACATCTACAATGGAACCAGAAGTTGCTATCCGGAGCCTCTAGGCTCCGGATAGCAACTTCTTGAAATTCCAAGAATAACAATCTTACATTTCTAGGACGATAGAAGAATGTGTTTCACCTGTGTTTTAGAATATACCATTCATTTTGGACTCTTCTAGATCAATTTCAGAAGCTCAACAGAAATATATAATTGATAAATCTGTTTGAATATGGAAAATTCAAATTCCAGTACTTGATTTCATTGAACTGTAATTTTTTGAAGTCAAATGTATGATTTGATTTCAATCATTTCTATTCTTGACTACTGACAAGGCGTGCTTCGACTTTGAACCCGAATTGGGACCTCACCTTACCTCTTATTTCCAAACTTTGGAATAATAATAATAGAGAAATACTAACGAAATTTTTTTCCAACTGTACCTTTCTCACAATCAACAACCTTCTTTGTTTCCTGAAATTTCATGTTGTTTCTTCAAACAGTTGAGGCTCTTTGGAGAATGAAGCTTTAATTAGTTTTCTGTGAGAATTTAGTGATGAAATTAAAAACTCTCAATACAATGAAAGAGTTACTGGAAACAGTTCAGATATTTCTGGAGGTATTTTGGTACGGCTAACTTCAACTTGTTGATCGTGATAACATGTATACCAACCCTCTATTTCTTCCCTTCGCAATTGTTCGCGTAACTTTTGCATTTCCAGTCTGTCTTCTTCAGCTACTTTTTCTTCTTCTGCTTTCAGCAGTTCTTTTCCTTTGATTTGTTTTTCCCAAACATCCTGAAGATCTTGTTGATTTTTCTTTCGACCAATCATCTCTTGTTGTTCTCGTTCCATCTAGAAATCCCAAAGTTGAAATCAGAATCAATTTTTGGAAACAAAGTATTGATATGCAAATCATATCCATCAGAGTTGATGGATAATTATTATTTATTTGAATATACAACTTAATAGGCAGAAAGGCACCATAGTATAAGAAAGCAATGAACGTTTTACATAACTAACTGCTAGACTGAAATACAGTATTCATAATTTTGGTGAACACATCAATAATGTTTCGTGGTGAATTTCATCAGTTCGGACTTCCATTGTCTAATGTTGTATAAAATGATTTGTATCAATCATTTTATACATCAGACAACTGATGAAATTCATCAATATATAAATTTTCAATTTATTTTCAAATATAGGCAATATTTTGGGAGATATTTCTTTCTTTCGGCAATATGTTGATTTTCTTCTGTTGGTGAAATAGGTCTATCTTCAATTATAATTATTGGAATTTTTGCTATGCCGATTGTGTATTATTCAAAATGTTTTTAAAATGAAAGTTTTTTGTAAATTTTTTTATATAATCTGCTCGTTTCATTTGGTTAAGGGTCAACATGTTTGGTAACCAAGAATCGAGACCAAGAATCCTCCTTACTTCCCTGGTTACGAAAAAATTCAATTCAATTCAACGCCCTCTCCAGCAGCAAATCCATTATAATAAAACATAGCTTCACCCACAAAAACCCCCAATCTTTCTCAGAACCTTCAGGAGTTAGACTGTCTCGGGGTAAATCTCCCTACAAACTCCAGTCACACTCGTCGAAGACGCCTTTTTTTCAGGGAACTTCAATACGAGATACACTAAATTAGATGACACGAATTCGAATTCCTCCTAGCGTCCACTTTCAATCCATATTTAAAGTCCAGCTTCGGGAACAGACCTTTTTGAGCCATAAAGAGCCGTCGGTCATAGATCATATTCTATATTCGGAAAACCTTGTGGGTATTGTCGTTGACAAAATTTACTTAGGAGCCAATTCCCTCGTCTTTTTAATCTTATTATCAATATCTTCCCAAAACCCCACAAATATCTTCAAAAATGAACAATTCATTGACAAAAGTTTCTTTCAAAACCATATGAATGAAAACCTACTACTTCTAGATATGCCCACCCTGAACTCCATCAGATAAATCGACTCACAGACAGACAAAATACAATAACTTATCAGTGATGCGGATAATGTGGCTGCGCCTGTAACGACTAGAAAACTAAAAAACACCGCTACCCGATACCGAAGTAGAAGTGGACAAATAAATGTAAGCACACGTCTCTTCATGAACCAATTCAAACAAAAAGGTGGCCCACTTAATAATAAAAACATCCTCAATTCTATCTATCCATTCTGATGGAAATATCGCTCCTGAGCCATGGAATACTAGATAACTTTCCCGACATTATCCTGCCTCACCTCAGTCACATCTCAGAATGCCACCGGTAAAAAGCAAACACCAAAATACCATTCCTGAACTACATAAAACAACACGAACCTCCAATCCTAAAGACCCAACAGCCTCCTAAGATGTCTAGATAAACTACTCGAAAGACTACTGGCAAATAGGCTTACCGAATTCCTCTCCAGTAATAACATGGTTCCTATGCACTAAGCACCAACATGGCCACCGCCCCAAATATTATATTCAAAATGCCTCCATCGAGCTCCACACCCACGTCTCCCAAAATATCAACTTCTCTTAAGGCCCGGTCTCTGTCTTACTAGATATCAAAAAAGCCTTCGATGAGGTCTGGCGTGCAGGTCATTTATGAGAACTCATTCACATATACATCCAACTCTACTTCACCAGATTGATCGCCTTGTGCCCTTCAAATTGACAAATCCGAGTCAACATTGGTGCAGCACTTTCTTCTCCCCATAATTTTTTTTCTCAATCTTCGTCCATGACCCAAAAATTTCTTCAATATACCGAGGACCAATTCTATATGCCTCTGATCTAAACACCCTCATAGGTAGTCACCCGGGTATAGTTTTCAGTCAATTCAATAATATATTATCGTCCTCTGAAGAAATTGGAATGAAATTGAATTTTGAAAAATGCAAAATATTCTTTTCGAACTCACAAGATGCATCAATAGTAGAAAAATTCAACAGTTTAACTCCTGGAATAAGAACAATAAATAGGCACAAATTGACTCTACTTGGTGCACCACTTTCAGAAGAATCTTTGGTTGAATGTTTGAGACAAAAAATGTTTTCCCTGAATTTGATGGCCTCTCATATCAAGAGTATTCCTGCTCACATTGAATATTTCTTATAATTTCTTATATTTCTAAATTATTGTATATACTAAGAAGTAGCCCCACATGGCGATGTCAAAACGAATTATCACAATTCAATTCATCACTTCGAGAAATCTTGGAACAAATAATCAAATATAACTTCAAAGACGAATCATGGATCCAAGCTTCGCCTTCGGTGAATCTAGGTGGTATCGGCATATGACAATCATCTTCACTTGCTCTACCAGCTTTTCTCTCCTCCTTCAATAGTGTAAAGCATCTGATTCATTCTATTTCACCAAATTTTTTCTCTGATATTGATGATTCATATCATTTAGAAGGTGAAAAATTATGGATGGAAAAATCAAATGCTCCGATACCTGTTAACAAAGGCTCTCAAAAATCATGGGATCTTCCTTTATTGCAGATTTTATCTACAGAACTCATTGTTGCAGCTAAGGA
>WOGR01012770.1:0-10078 GCA_015342045.1 Leptinotarsa lineolata | reverse complement strand
CGTTAACCAGCTGACAAACGTCAACCCTCAGAAGTCGAAACTTGTGCGAGCAATGGATTAACGAGGCTTTACCTTTTAACGTGCGATTACCCAGCACAGTAGCCCGGCGGGGAATCGAACCCCGGTCTTCCGCTTGAACGGCGGATGTACTAACCCCTACACTACCCAGAAAAACACTTGATACTTTCGAATTGTTTTTCTGCTGAAATGTGAAGAAAATTGAACATATGTCATGGCATATATTTTATTTTGACTTCTAACTTCTACAACAGAATTAAAAATACTTTTCTAAAAAAATAGCTACATTTTTTCAAAATACAGTGTGAAGAGCGGAGCACTAATAAAATGGACGTTTGAAACGAGAATACAAAGTGCAACAGAGTTCTTTTTGTTTTGCTACTCCTCAATGACTTTGTAGAAACATATGGACTCAAGGTTAGCAAAAAAATTACATCTGCAATAAAGGAGCATCTTCGAGCATTGGCTACCAGTCTCAAGTAATTACTGCAGCTTTGTTATGATTAATATCATTTTTACCAACTGATTTAGGAAAAAATTTCCGAAAATACAAGATGATCTGCTCTGGATAAAAAATCAGTTTGATAATGATTTCCTCAGCAAAGTACAACTCTCAACATCTGAAGAAGACTCCCTTACAGAAATTTCTTGTGATTTTGCTCTGAAGTCAACATTTAAGGACTTGAGCTTAATCCCATTCTGGATAAAGGTTAGGGGGAGTATTCAGTTTTTTCTAACATGCCTTAAAAGAGCTGATGGAGGTTTCAACCACATATTTGTGTGAGAGGGCATTCTCCACTTTGGTATATTTAAAAAAAAAATATAGAAATAGGCTTCGTGTGGTAAGTGACTTCACTTTCAACCCAGATTTAGAATCTCTTTTAAAATCGTAAGCACCAGCTTCACAAGTCACATTATTTAAATAAGTTTCATTTTTTCATTTTTTGTATTTAGCTTTAAGATTCTGAATTAAAAGCCTTTTTTCGTAATGTATGTTGTCTTCAATTATATCATTTTTACCATTTTATTTAAGAGGTGTATTCCTCAATAATAAATAATAATAAAAATATTATTAGTATTAATTATTAAAATTAATATCATTTAATATGTGGGTCGCGAAAAAAATTCCATCATTAAGGTGGGTCCCCAGGCAAAAAAGTTCAAGACTAGGAATTTTGCCTATTTTTTAAACCATGTATCCCATTTCTGAATACAACTAATGCCTTATGACAGATCGGCGATGTTTCGCTTTGGATCACAGAAGTATTATTTAGGACTAAAGTTTCATGCAATACTTTGAAAGTATTTTAAATTTCGTTTCAAGAAAATTCTCAACTGCAATTTCAGTTAGTTGTTTTCTTATTTCAATATTTTGAAGTTTGTTGATCTTCTTCACAAATATGTTAATTCCACTGAGAGTAGCGAACTTTTTTATCTACTGATTCAGTCATGACAGGATTCCAACAATATTTTAGGTAAAATGTTATCATTGACACAAAAATTCAAATGTGAAACGTTCCGAATTTTGCTTCTTTCAAGTAACATTGTTCCAAAGAAAGTTATAGAGTAGCATGTCTCGAATAATTTCTAAGAGACATTAAGTTGTTTTTTGGTATTTAATTCAGCTAAGGAAATTGAAATTTTTCTACTTTCATTATCTGAAATAATGGGCTTGTTTCTTTATTTTTGACTTACAGTTCATTTGATAGTAATTTCAAATTAAAAACAGTGCACTTTGTTTCAGCTCTCAAAATACCATTGTTTTCCCGTAATTGATTATTAAAAATCGGATTTTCTAGGCCCGTGACGCCACGTGAAAACTCTTCTCTTCACATAACAATTACTTATACCAAATCTCGTTTTGATACACCTAATAGTCTAGAAGTTATGACATATCTAATAGATTTGTTGACATCCGGTATGCATATCATAACCATATTTAAAATTTCGAAATCAAATTAGTAAATTCAAATCATTATGACCAGAGAAATCAAATTATTGATTTAAAAAAGAGAAATACTTAACAGAGAAAACAATAATAAGACACAACGACAATTAGAAAATTTGCTAAACAGACATCTATTTTTCCGTTAACCAGCTGTTACGCACCCTATGAATGACAACTCTCAGAAGCCGAAACTTGTGCAAGCTTAGCATTAACGAGGTCTCACCTTTCAACGTGCGATTCCTAGCATTGGTTGGATGACAGGAAGTGAAAATCGATCGTCCGGCTTCGCGGCTTGAATCACCGGTTCACACAGCGGCCGACTGAGTTATTCACATAACTTCAAAAATGCATCTCTTATTTTCATAATTCCAATTTTTAATTCTGGATCAAAGTACAGCTTGTTGTAGGAACAGTTTTCTAAATTTCGACTTTTTTCGTAATCGACATTTTTACAGGACTTATTAAAGGGTATTTTTTTGCAACGAAACCCTTTACTTGATCCCAAACGATCCAATGAAATTTAGTTCGCGATGATTAGGTGGTAGGTAGACGCAGGATAATTATGTTTCTCTTCTGCTCCATCTTGTCGACTATATATTCCGTAAAACGAGCTCCATTTGAAAATATTATGGACAATCGTTCTTTCTTCGCCATACTTTCATCAATAGTATGTTTTTTGTCGAAGCCAATCAATGATATTTGCTCTTCTCCATGCATTAGTTTGTATTTTTTCCACTTGTTTGGAATGATTACTTGCATTATCCGTCATAATCTAAGAGTAAGGTGGAAGGAGGTCTAACATTTGCTCAAAAAAGTGTTCAAATATATCGCCGATCATGTCTTCATGGTAATCGCTAGAATTCTTTGACTCAAACATCAATGAACCGTTCTCAATAAAACCATCAACACTTCCAATATGGGTAATAATCAGTCGCTTTCCTTTTCCAGAAGGCGAATTTTATCCAGTAGACAGGCCTTCTGGAAATGGTTGACGTGAACTTGTAATGTTTTCATCTTGCTTCATCTTTCCAACGGTATATCCTTCGTTAAGCCAAGCTTCGTCCATATAATGAATATTTTTATTCACACGATTCATACCGATTTTCTGTTTTGTTTTTCCCAACTGAAATTTAAGTCCTGTGGTTTTCTACAATTTCTTTCTTCCTTCCTGCATTGGAGACATACTTTAGTCTTCTTCCAAAGCTCCCATTATTTTATCGAAGGTCGTTAATTATTTCTTCCTTAAAATGAAATGAATGTACTGTTCTTCTAATTTCAATTTTGTAGTTTTTATCAATAGATACATTTTTTTCCCAAAGATGATTTTGGTGATTTCACAGCTTTATTTTTTCCCTCATTCTTGAATTAATATATCGGTGATTTTGAGATTCCCCTCATTTGCGAACACATTTCCAGCAGAGTATAAACACTGCTTGAGACGCAAGGCCTTTATTAAGACATCATACTCTTTACGAGCGAAAATTGAAAATATCTCAGGTATGCCTGATTCAATCACGTAAGCTGTGCAGATATGTGATACATTAAAAAATGCTTTTTCAGATAGTATTGGATTCATCAATCGAAAACATTTTAAGTGTTTAATAAAAAAATCTAATGATCTAGTGTTCCATATATTTGTTACTAACCATATACATACAGCTTTAAAAAGTCTCTTGAAATCTGTTATAACAAGTCATAATCGAATTTTTAAAATTAGTACTACATTTTTCACTTACTAACCGACTCAGTTATGTATCAGCAAGTAAAAAATGATTTATTACTCCGCTGCTTAATGAAATACGATATAATCTGTGTTATTGATGACTTGTTTATTTTGTGGAAATTCATGATCACTTAAATGACATGAATGAAAACAGTTTTTTGTCTAATTTCCACTAGGTTTTTTTTTCTCATGACCGAAATTATACAAAAAAGTGTTTTCATTCATCTCATTAAAGTAAAATAGGATATAGATTAGTTTTTTCTTCTACTTCTTAGCCTATTGGTTCTGTTAGTTAGTTTTTAATAATAGAATTTTAAAAAACTCTCAAATCTGTAGAAAGTATGAAAGCAAATCGAAAATCTTTTGAATTTGAGAATATAAAAAAATTGCAACGGGTTCACCATTGATACAAATATTTTTGTACCAACAGAATTTATATAAAAAGATATTTCTTTAACCTGACTGGTTTTTTTGCCTTAAATAGCAATATATTTGAGGTAAACGTTATTACCAGAATGAACAAAAGAGGAGAAGCTTTCATTGGATTGGGTAAGTGATAATAAGTGGGGGATCTACTGTGAATATGTATTGAGAAATCGGTTCAAAATAATTGGAACAATCATCAATATTCCTTGATGTAGGTACCTACATCAATCAAAGTGAAATAAAATATTGAAGAAATTGTTATTATAATCCTATAGACAACTTCATATTAGATATTTTTTCTTCTCTTGTTAATAACCATAAAGCCATAGTTTTATTACCAGCAATTCATTTTCTATTTTCATTTTGATTTTCAATTAGTTTCGTATCGGTAATCAAGATTCGGTATTTTTGTTGTTTCCTCGGTGTTAAATAATTTATTTTCATCTCTTTCAGCAACCAACCTCAACAATTTGGCTCTGCAATTTTATTGTTTTCCGTCAATATTTGCATACAGCTTGAATCAGATGCTCCATCATTCAGTGTGCATTTGGTTACTACTTCACAACCAAACGAAGCTTCACAATGAAACGTGATGATAATACAATATCAACCTTCTGCGAATAAAGAAAGTATTATTTTCAATGAAACGGTTTTTGATGTAACTTTCTTACTCAACAACGTTGTGTTCGCGTGCAAAATTATCATGACGTCACGCATAAAATAATTTTGCAATGTATTGTTTTTTATATATTTTTGTGTCCAAGTGAGAATGTTGATAATGTTGTTGATGATGTAAGAGGAATTAATATTTTCTTGATGGATCATGTCACGGTGATTTATAGATTATAAGTGACGGTTTCTCCATAATGACGAGAAGTATTGGAGGTTAGTACTTAAAAATATTAAATCATTCAACTTTTTGTGAACAAAAGATATAAATGTTTTTTCAATTTGAGAAAGACAGCGGCAATTCTGTTATCGTGAAGGTGGTAGACTTCAATTTACTGCCTGACAGGCATATAAATACAATGCTTTTAGAATATGGTGTCATTTAGTTACCAAGTTAAAGCTGCAGAGACACAGAAAGAGACAACCTAGCGTGTTTTTGGATATCTGCGAAAAGTACTGATACTTATACCTAGCGGTATATTCTCGATGTCCCACCTTATTTAAAGTAAATACAAATACTAATATTAAGTAATTCAGTATATTATATTCTCGAGGACCATATCGCACTAAATCCGTTTATGAAAATAAGAAATGGAAATTTTCTATGTTTTTTACCACTTTTATTCGTAACTAAAGTTACTGCAGTTTCGTCCAATAAGGACATTTTCAAACTTCTACATTAAACTAAGAATGAATGATTACATTATCCTTTATATAGTAGATACCACTCTAGGTAATAATCGAGATACCTGAATTATTTTTACTCGGGACAATGTGGGTACGGTGAGTAATATAGATCGATTTGATCAGATCAGGTACTTCGGTTATTACCTATAGTGGTACCTACTATGTGAGGGATAATGTAATCATTAATTTTTAGTTTTATGTAGAAGTTTGAAAATGTCCTTACAGGACGAAACTGTAGTAACTTTAGTTACAAATAAAAGTGGTAAAAAACATAGAAAATTTCAATTTCTCATTTTTCATGATGATCTCTTACCACGTAGTTAACGGCTACATCCATCAATTCATTAAATCCGTTTACATACCAACAATTCCTATTTTTGACAGGATACACATCATTATTTCTTTTTTATGTTTTGACTAAAAATGAGTTTTCATTCAGTTATTGATATCTCTGTTATTCCTTGTTATACCTTGTGAGAAATGCCCAATACGATTCCTAGTTATACAAATTGGGTCGAGTCGTTTTCAAAGATACTGTTTATTTTTTTCGTTTAGAACAGAGTTTAATAATAATGATTTCAATGAAATACTTAACTATAAGTAATTATTATAGTTATTATAGGAATGAAAGCTAATCAAATATTATTTTAAAGTGAAAACTAGAACATAGATTATATCGATGCATTTTCAGCACACGCAGCATGTTGGAAGAAACGCTTTTTTTGGGAAAGCATGAAGAAAGCAATTGTGTTCAAAACAAAATTTTCTCAAAGATATGCTATGCACATTTTTTTTTCAGAAGAAAAAGCTCATTTGAAACAACTTTCAAACATATGGACAATGGATATTGAATTACACGATCAGCGTGTACTTCAAACATTCCTTATGGAATTGAAACAAATATCTTGTATGGGAACGCTACAATTAGTGTAGTTCACAAGTACCATTTTCTTCTTAAATTTCTATATAGTCTCCGAAAATTACGATCAAGGTTTCATTCGATTCGTAGAAAGTTTAATTCGATTCGTAGAAAGTTTAAGGAAAAGTTAGAAAAGGCGCTGGAAAAATTTACAGTAGTTACAAACAAATTAGTAAAAAAAATGAGGTTTGGTTTTTTAAATATCTCGAAAAATATTCAAAATTTTCGAATTTTAAAAAAGGATCCATAAAAATCATCAAATTTGCTAAAAACAAGTTTTGACTCCCGGAGTTGTACCTCTATTATTTATAATTTTTACAGAGCCCTCAAACTAGAGCCAAAAACGGATAGTCTGGATTTCGCGCGCGGTGCGTCAATTTGACACAGCAACAAAAAAAATTATTTAAACATATTAAATATGGAAATCAAGGAATGAAAAAATTCATGTAGTTTTGGAATACATTAATGAACAATAATCCGCGGTTAAAAAATTTTTATCCCAATTATTCCAATAATTATGCATTTGTTTAATAATAATTTGTTATAAACTGAAAGTTAACATAAAAACCCTGATAATTTATAAACTAAAACCCTACATTTTTTTTCACTTCTCGAAGTTATTTTCAATAGGCTAGTGAATAGATAACCGTTGCAAAAATTACAAAATATTGATTTCCCACTTCTTTATTAACAATTAAAAATTGAAAAAGTATATATAATTTATTTCTAAATCTTGATTGTTTCGATGTCTAACGGTTAAAAGCTACTCAATTTTTTTATTCTTTACTGTTGTTTAAATTGTTTAAAAAATTGTTCTGAACAAATACATTGTTTATGAGTGAATCTAAAATTTTTGAGGAAAAACGATTAGTTAAAAAAATTATTTGTTGTTAAAATGTGTTTGTTTATTAACAATCGTTTTATTCGACCAAATATCAAAATTAAGGAACCATTTTGATCTAAAAATCATAAATTCTATTGTTTCTTGAGATCAAAAATTTTTTTTCGTTTTCCACTTGTTTATGTAAAAAAACAATTTGTTGTAAATAAATTAATTTTTGTCATTTATTTTTTTTAAATACTCAATTATGTTATAGTGACACTTTTTTTCTTTTCATATAGCTTTCAATGCCTCAAAATTTGTCTTTTTCATCTGCTCTCTTGTTTTTAAAATTATAATAACTCCTGAACTATTGCAGATATTACAACTTTATGATAATTTCAAGCCAGTGTTGTCTTTCCCGATTTTTGAGCACCATCGGTGCTGTACATAATATAATTAAATAATTTTAAAAATAACCTTCATTTGATTTTTGGTTTTCTCAATATAATTGCTTATTATAATTTTATAAGATCTATTCAACTATATTTTCAAATGAAACTTTATTACAATTGTAAATTGTTAGTTAATGAAAAAATTCTACTTCGTTTCAGCCAATGAAATATAAAAATAAAATAAAAATAGTTTTGCATTGAAATTACTTTTTTTATAAACAATAGTCAATAATTAAATAAATAATAGAGCTAGAAGTTACATAAAAATCTGAAATTGGTAATGAATTGGTAACAATCAAAAAAATTTAAAGCTTATCATCATATCTGCAATAGTTTGAGAGTTATTATAATTTTGAAAACAAAAGAGCGGATGAAAAAGACAAGTTTCAAGGCATAATAATATTAAAAGCTATATAAAAAGGATAAAAAAATCAAAAAACCATACGTGGTTTTAGGGAATAGGTTTTAGGGAAAAAAATTGTTTAATTTTTAATCTTCAATTATTAAAAGAGTGGAAAATCAAAATTTTGTAATTTTTGAAACGGCACGGCGATCTATTCATTAGCCTACTGAGAATAAAGTTGCTGAGGTGTGTACAGTTTTCTGGTTGGGAATAGTGTTCCAAGCTTTTGAGAAGCATCCCTTGCAATTCCAGCAACATGATTGTGCCAATACATATTAGTGTCCATTTTAACACCCATATCTTTATAATTTTTTATTGTAGGTAACCTATTGTCTCCATACGAGAGCGACAATCCTCGAAAGTCTAATCTTGTGCGGGCTGATGATTAACGAGGTCTTACCTTTTAACGTGCAATTACCAGCATAAAAAACAAATATCATCATATTTAGTGTTCATTTTATTCTGAGAATATTATAAATTGGGATAACAACAGTATCATATGTGAATATCAGTATAAATAAGTAAAAAAAACTATCATCTAATTTTTTTCTGTCCGATTCAAGTAATTTAAACTATTTTTCAAAGCTCTCTTGATGATAATAAGACGTCTGAATTTACTATTTCTACAAAACCAATTGGGTATTTTGTTATTGATATTTTTACATGCCAAATTTGGGATCTCAAAACCACTTTGCTTTCGAATTCAGCTCTACATGATATGCCTTGCATTGAACAGCCACCTTAAAGTCATTTTTCAAAACTTACTATAAAACTTATCAGTAAGTTTTGATATGTATTTTCACCAACTATCTGCCAGTTCCATTCAATAATTCCTTAAATCTGAAATACTGAACAACTCTCGTTTAAATTGATTCTCTTCAATAATGTCATGCGACAATCATGGTTTACACGAAGTAAAGTGCTATACTACCGTTAGACTCAAAAAAGTGCTTTTTCCTTTGTATTGCAAGATAACACTGAACAATAAACAAAGAAAAGTTAAGTCGAAAATGAAGCAAAGGCAAAATGCTCTACTAGAGATGAAAGTAAATGAATAAACGTAAACGGTATTCTGATGATGATGCAATTGATAATAATTTCATTATTATGAATATTTGGTTCAACTAGGAAGTACTATATAATTTACACGAAAAGTAGTTAGCTTACCTCATACCACAGTTGATTACTATTTTGTGGAAAAAATTTTATTTTAGAGTGGAGTTTTGATTATTTATTGATACTCTTGAGTTAAACATGAAAGATGCTAATCGAAGATATATGATACATAATGTTATAGATACCTTTTATATTATGGTTCATTTGTAATAATCGACAAAATCGTTCAAAATATAAGTTCTTTGATTCACAAGTTGCTTCATTGTTATCGTTAAACAATGAAACCTTACTATGTTCCGTTATCGAAAGTGCATACCTACATTTATGTAGCTCATGAAAGTATTCATTAAAAATCTCCAATTATTTGGATAACCAGGGCGTTGAATTGAGTCCCAATTTTATTATTTCGGAATAGACCGGTTGACCAAGATTCTTTGTTCGCATTTCATGAAAAAATATATATCGATTTGACTTACTTTTAAATTGAACCTATATAACCGATTTTTTCACTCACCTGAATTGATAATGATGCCCACCTAGCCGGAAATTCCCGCGGAAAATGTTTACATCAGAATAAATGAAATTACACAGGCCAACGATGAAAAATCTTTTTTACTGAAAGCACCTTATTATTCTGTTTTTTTAGGGTGCTGAATCCAAATATGACACTTATTAAGCCGTCACCTACGATTTTTTCACATTTGCACATTTGATTTATTACAGAATTTAACAGCTTTTATATACTACAAATAAAATTATAAAATAATTTTTTCTGATTATAGAAGAGTTGGCAGCACTGCTAAACACATTTACTGTCCAGAAAAAGAGAAATTATATTGTTCTGTTCACAGCTGATGTTTTGTTTACTGTCAACCTAACCTTACTTTCTGGTTT
>WOGR01012769.1:0-10078 GCA_015342045.1 Leptinotarsa lineolata | reverse complement strand
AGAAGTAGCCCTTGCAGTTCCAGCAACATGATTGTGCCAAGACATATTAGTGTCCATTTTAACACCCAATTCGAAATTACTTCCAGATCCTCATTAAGATATGCAGCCTCCTTCTGCCGGCGAAGATGTGCATTCGCAGCTGATGTCCTGATATCCAAATGGAATGACGATACAAGTGTGCTGTCGTCAGCAAAGCAATATATTGGTTTCTTGGATTTTTCCAATAAGTCGTTGATGGTAAAAGTATTTGAGAGATATACGCCGACGGCCACTTGCAGGAAACGTCCTTTCAGAAAACTTAGGAGCCATACACAAAAATGGTCCGACAAGCCATAGCATCGAAGTTTGGCCAGCAAACCCTCAAGCCGCACACGGTCAAAGGCCTTAGAAATATCAAGCGCAACAGCTCTTGACTCTCCATGTTTCTCGATTGTGTTATTACAAATATGGGTGACATACGATAGGAGGTCGCCCGTTGTTCTTTGTTTCTATTGATGGTCGCTCAAGATGTTGAAGCCTTCCAAATATTTAAGGATATGGTGATTTACGGCTTTCTCTATGATTTTTGATATAACTGATAGCAAAGAGGCTGGTCTATAGTCATTAGGAAAATTCTTCTTGCCCTTTTTGGGAATAGGCTGAACGCGAGCAATCTGTCAACAAGAAGAATAAACACGTTTCTTGTAAGACAAGTTGAAAATTCTGCAAAATACTGGCGCGAGTTCATTTGCACACTTTTTGAATACGATAACAGACACTTCATCAGGACCAGACGCCTTGTTGATATTGAGCTGTTTCAGAATTCGCCTGACCAGACGTTGTCGAAAAATTATTTCTGGCATTGTGGATTCTATTGTGGAAATAGTGGGTGGTGCTTTTCCCAGAAAATCGACTGTGGATTGGGACGCAAATTGTTCAGCTAGTAGATTTGCTTTTTCTATGGCTGTTGTTGCAATTGAGCCATCCGCTTGTGTTAGTGGTAGAATTGTGGTTTTGCTACTGACCAAAAGGATCTAAGCCCGTTAGGATTGGTAAGCAGTTTATCCCTTATTCTCTGGTTGTGAAGTTCTTTGCTTTAATTCATCCTAAGTTTGCAGCTGTTGCGTGCATTGACAAACCTTGTTCGTTTTTCGGTACTGGGAGTTTTGCGCCACTGCCGGTAGGCGGGATCTTTGGAGGCGACAGCTTGCTCACAATTTTTGTTGAACCAAGGTTTGCCGCAAACCAAAAATAAATCGTTTTGCAAAAGTGGTATTGAAATTAGATCGGCACTGGAATGATTGTGTGGCTCTTGATGGAGATTGCGTTGATGAATAAAGCTAATTTTGAACAAAAAAAGGCGGTCTCCTTCTCAAACCCGGTACTTTTCAGCCCAAGTGATATCTTTATACATATCTTCGAACAACTCTTGCGATATAATCTAAATGTGTCCAAAATGAAAATTCCTTTTGTGTACTTTCATATCCATCAATGAAAGTCCAATTTGAAGTGGAGGAGGTAGCAGAAAACATTCAAGATAATGCTAGTGTATGAACTTGAATAAGAGGAAAATAGGTATTATAGTTTCCTTGAAAGGCGAAATTTATACGAGGTAAGAATTATGTGGACTTACTAGTACGGAACATTGTGATGATGTTATGAGTACAAAAATTGGCATATGGGCAATCCACATGATATACTAGCTTGAATCCTGCAATACAAGTATAAAGAGTCCCATATTCGAAGCTGATATTTTTTCAATCTGTGGAAAATCCTTCGAGTAAGGGTGTCATCCTCCAAATTTTGTGATACAAAAAGTGAGCTTTTTTGTATTAATCTGAATTTGTAGTTTTTGACAAAAACAAAGTTCAGTGAGTATCGGATTTCTGTTTGTCAGATGATTCAGTTAGGGATATATTGTCTTTTGAATTATTGTTTAGTATTCAAAAATCATTCCATATTAGGAATGACCAAAATTCATTTCGAAATTAATGTATATGAAAATCTGGTTGCCGAGCTATCAAATCAACGGCATCTTGACAGTCATCTTTCTGGAAGAATTTTTGTTAATTGGTGGCATTATTTCACGAAACTGGATTGTTCGCAAAATGAAGAAAGAGTAGAATGAAGCTGTCGAAATAGCAGAAATTCCGAGAAATTATAATGAATATCTCAGTTCATGAGACAGGTTTGAGTGGTACAAGTGCCCAGCGAATATTGAAAATGTGCAAGTTCGCGAGTTCCATCCATCATTTTTGTTGAATTACGAATAAACGAGAAATGGAAAATGGTAATTTTCAATTATATATGCGGTTTTTCGCGAGAGCAAGCCTAGGGTTGAATATGCGGTACACACAAAACTCAAGTAGGTTAGTATTTTTGGAAAACTTCCTTTTTTCTCCTTGAAAGTTAAATATATCTAGATTCAATCTAGATTGTTATAGACCCAACTTAATTATTATAATAGAGATTGATCCTACGTATATTGCCTAATTATCTAATCATTTGAACCTCAGATATCACTGTTACTATATATGCCGAAGATTTTTATAATATATGAAAAATGAATTGTATGGTACTCCACCTGACTGAGTGAACGATTTGCTCCGTAATTAACAACAATGGTTGAAGTTTATAAAATCAGAAATATTATTGCATTGAAACGAAAATATTGTCATTAGGTTGTGATTCTGTATATTTTATCAGATAATAAAATATACAGATTTCTAGTTGTTGTCAGCAGCATCGCCCGCGTTAGAATCTGGTTTGTCACAGTACTAATATTATAAATGCGTACAGTTTGTGAGGATGGATGAATGTAATCTATGTATTTACGTTTTTTTTTTCATGCCTGAACAGCTCAACGTATTCAAATATAAGTTGGTATATAAATAGATCATGACTTGGAGTAACACATAGGGTAGGTTCCCACGGTAACGCGGGTAAAACAGCAGGGAACAGCTAATATTGTATAACTGATTGACCGACACTCTTATATTAATGTACAGCCGAAGCTACTGAACCTAGAATCTTGAAATATGCAGGTAGGTTCTTTGTAAGGTGTAAATAAGGATAAAAAAAGAGAATCAGAAATTTCCACTCCCAAAGAAGAAATATAGGGGTTCAAAGATTGTATTGAATTTTGACACTTTTGAAGTTGAAAACCTGAAGTTTTGGGTTGATAAAAAATATTGTAACTATTTTTTCCAAATGGTCTGTCACGAAACTTAATGTAACAAACCAAATTCAACACGGGCTAGTAATTTATATTTTCACTTTAAAAATACAGTAACTAAAAAATATTCCAACTGCACTAAGTAATGAATAGCTTCGAGAATCGAATTATGTTACCTATAAAGAAATTTCGCAAAATTAACACAACCATCAACGATGTCTGCCCTCACGCATCTGCCCGCGTTCGGGTCGCATTCTCGGCGATGGCGCTTCATTGCTTAGACTACCCCTCTACCCCCGCGCATTGTTCCCCGACGTCTTATAGTAGACGCGACGCGTAATGGCTCACTGCGTTGCGTCAAGTTGATCTTATCGTGATATCTTTCAACCGATTCGTCCATAATACTTAGTGTAAAAGATAAAGTTCATCTATATTAAATAATCAAAATGACAATTTTTATCAATTTTAATAAGAATTTGACAGATATTCTGGAATGTGCATAGCAAAAAAGTACCCAATTTGATTATATTTATAGCTCAGTATTTTGCATACAGTGTGTAAAAGCCAAATGGAATAAATTCATTATTTCGGTATTACTTTTAAAGTACTAAACGTTAATAAATTTAATATAGAACAGGCATGTGAGTTCTATGCAATCGAGTTGCATAGAACTCTTACTATTTCAACCTTGTATAGATCTGACAGGGGTAATGCTGGCGTATTTTTCGGAAAATTAGAAAATGTTCTGAGTTAAATTATTTTACCTGATACAAGAATAATAATAGCGGGCGACTTCAATATCAATTTCAAGGTTAACTCAAAAGAGTTGAATGATTTGAATTGTATTTGTATTTGGTTTATCAGCTACTATAAGTGATTATACAAGAATCACAGCTACATCGTCTACATGTCTGGATAATTCAATAACAAATCTCAGTGAATCCGTGTATGAAAGTGGCGTCTTTGAACCTTGCCTTTCTGACCACCGTGGTCAGTTTATGAGCATTCAGGAAAGAGAAGTTGTAAATTCAAATTTTTTCTATCAAAGGTCTTTCAGTAAGAAATCAATTTCAAATATAACAAATGCCCTAGACTCTGTTGATTGGTCAATTTTTTAATCTAGTGGAAATGTTGATTACTTGGCAAATATTTTGGTGAATCCTACAACGATGCGGTAACAAAAAACTGCTCGTTGAGAAAATACTCAACAAATAAGAAATACATTCCACTCAAGTGGTTCGATAGTAGTCTACAATCTATGAGAGATTCGCTATCAGCTCTGAAACTTAAAGCTGATGTAACTAAAAAAAACAGATTTCAACAACTACACTCGATTCAAAACTAATATATACAACTGTCCATTGAAGAAAGCAAAAAAAAAGCAGCTTATGACGGATATATTACTTCAGCTGAAAATAACTCAAAAGCATGTTGGCAGATGATAAACTTTGAATGAAACAAATTTCGCCATGTCAAATCGGTTCCTGATTTCACGTCTCACGGTTTTAATGATTTTTTTTGTCAATATTGCTGTTGATATAATATAGTCCTTACCATTAGTATTACCCAGTGAACTTTTCAAAAATTTTCCATCCCTTTGCGAGTCATATTACTTATCACCGGTTACACCTCAAGAAGTAACGGATGCCATAAAATCTCTGAACCAAACTGAAAGCCTCGATATTCATGAACTCAACTCCCAAACAGATACTAGTGACATTATTCTAGTTTCACTCACTAATTTGATAAACTCAATCATTATATCAGGAATATTTTCAGATAGCCTTAAACTTCCCAAAATAACACCGTTGTTCAAAAAATTTGATAGAAATAATATTAACAACTATCGTCCTATTTGCATTATCACAGTTTTCGCGAAATTAATTTAAAAAAATCTGAATAAACACCCAATATGGTTTTCGACCAAATCGCTCTACTGCTCTCGCTGTCATGAATGTCGTGAAAGACATAGTATCTACATTGGAAGATATGATGCAAGCGGCTATCACCTTGTGTGACCTTTATAAGGCATTTGATTGCGTGTCACATGATATATTGCTTGAAAAATTAAACTACTACGGGGTTAGGGGGGTTCCACTCAATCTGATATAATCCTATTTCAAAAACCCGCTTCAAGCGGTAAGTATTGGAAATTCCTTATCTGATTTCAAATACAATGAACATAGTTTTCCTCAAGGGTCAATATTAGGACCGTTGCTGTTTATAGTATACACTAACGACTTAAGTAACTATATGGTTCCGGTGAAAACTTATCCTTTTTTAGATGATACGACGTTCATATATTCAAGTAAACTGAGATCAGATCTACACAGAATAGAAGAAGACTCAGATAATAAATTCAAAAACTGGTTCTCATCCAATAAACTCAAACTTAATAGCGATAAATCACAGTATCTTTATCTTTCGTCTACGAATTCTTTAGAAACTCATTCTGTAAATTTACTAGGAGTAACTCTGGATAGTGATTTATCGTGGAAACCTCATATTACCAAATTGAGAAGTAAACTATGTAGTGCTCTGTTCGTCCTACGACAACTTCAAACTATAACTAATTTAAATCCACTCAGAACAACATATTTTTCTTCATTTCATTCACACAAATATAGGAAGAGTTTTTAGAATATCTGGTCGCTCTCTCTTCAGATTGTACGGTACTAGCGGAAGAGAAAGAGATCAGAAATTCTCAAACCTCTTCCTATATTTGATAAGCTGTAGGTGACGCTACTATTCTTTGGGGTGGTTCATCGGATTCCCTCTCAATTTTTCGTTTACCAAAAAAGCTGTCAGGATCTAGTCCTGTGTCAGCTATCTGGAACACTGCCAACCTCTGTTTATTAAACACAGAATAATACCCTTTCCGCTTTCGTACATTTTCCAAGTTCTAACAGAGATTCACAAAAACTCAACTAAGTAATTGGACATACATAGCTATGCTACCAGACAAGCAGATAACCCGAGATTTAACAGATTCCGCCTAACCAAATCCGAGAAAAATTCACCAAATTATTATCTCTACAATCATTACAATCATTAAGTGTAAATTTATTCAAAATAACGATAGAAACTTATTTTTGACGCATTGTTTTTATTCCACAGAGAAATACTTTGAACATTTCAGACTTTGTAGAGAATAAAATTCGTCATAATTTCAGTTTATTTTATCTTAATTGTTGCAATAAACTTGAAAGAGATACTATTTTCGAGTAGAGAATGAAAAAGCCTTTCACACGATATATCATAATCCTATAGGTACTTCCCATTTAAAAAATTGGGGGTTGTACCTGCCATTCGACTGGGGTTGAAGGTAGGGATACAATTTTTCCATTGAAGTATGTCAAATTTATAATTTAGATTTGACGTGTTTCGGGATTCTTTAAAAATATGTACATAAATGGAAATAATTAATTTATTCCATTTAGCTATTACACACCGTATAGTGGCTACCACATAAGAGGTAGATATATGCTATCGCGGACTTTAATTCAGAACTATTTGAGATAAACAATTTCGCGGTACATTATCTTAATGTAACTCCAACGGTATAGCCAGCGTAGCCAAGATAGCTTTTAGGGAGCAAGAATTTTTCCGACTTAGTTAATACTTATCGTTTTATCATGACCAAAATTACACGAAACATCTGTAAATTGTAGCCAATATGTTGTAAATTGTAGCCTATATGTCATTCTAATTTATAAGATGTATTTCTTATTGTACGTATTCTGATTCTAACATAGTTTCATTCGATTAGGTTACATTAACCTTCATGCATCTTCAATATTATCTTTATGCATTCAATCTTAATTTCGTTAATGATTTTTTTTAATATAAAAATATAGGTCAGGGTTTGGAAGCCCATATGTTCCTTTGAATCCGATTGTCTGCATGTAAATAAGATAAAAAATATACCTAGAGAAATAGAAAGGTAGTTTTCACCATGGCTCAGAACAAGCAATACAGTCTCTGGCTAATTAATGCAATATTCCATGGCTGCGAAACCTAATTTTGAAATGAAGAGTCCCCAGGTCCAGAATTCATTCACATTTGGTTTCTAAATACGGTGATCGACATAGACGGGAACGACGAAAAAAGAGCGATAATTTTACGACAACGTGATTCGTGGCAGTGCAATTTCGAACACACGAGAACAACCCCGAGAGCGACTCAAATCTCAACTGCGGCGATCCGAGGTCACAAACGGCTTTGCCAGCAGTCTGCAAGCTGAGGGTTGCAAATCGATACTTGCAACTGCGCCTGCTCCAAACTTCTTGCCTTCTATTTTTGCAGGTCCATAATCGGACACTTACAATGGCCATAGAGGCGTTTTAATTAATGATTCTATTGATGGTTTTGTTCGTAAAATTACAGTGTATGTGATGTTTTCTGGAATAACGGAAACCGAGGTTTTGGTCGACGCACAGATGTGATGGTGATGAGGACAGTAGTTTGAAAACAAATGGAACTGATTTTTCAATTCAATTCAGTTTATTATCCCAAGAAACAATAAATGGGACTATAACTAACTACATGACTGAGTTTTATAGAACACAAAATATTTCAGAATCAGATCATAATAATTACAATTAAAATGTAGATCTCATGGAGATTTCTTCGATTTCTTGCGAAAATATGCATGAAACATTTGATTGTTTTGTAATAAGTTTTGACAAATGAATTATTCTAAAATTTTCATTACTAATTCTAAATGATTTAAGTTCAAAAATGTGACAAAATACTTACATTTACTCGCATTGCTCTTCTGTATCGTGTTGAATTGGAGAATGAGACATCTGTCTTAAGGGATGTACTGGTTTAACAATACACTATTTCACCTAAAAAGGTACCTGAAGAGTCGAATATCTGAAACTATTTGCCTGTATAGAGAATCTGTAGGAGAAGCCACATGAATGAAGCCACAAAAATAAAATCTGAAATTTTTTTCACAAGATAAAAACCAAGTAAGGTAAATACGCTTCATAAGTGATTATGAAAATAACCATAGTTCTTCGCTGTTATGAAACGGACAGAGAACATACAGCCGAAGAAAGCTCTCAATACTACAGGGAATGTTTTTTCTAAAGTTAATAAGTCTACTCAATATTCGTGCTTAACGCAATAATAATGGTATGAATATTGATGGGGTATAACTAAATATGAACTCGAATGTAATAATGAAATTTTCCAGAGGTAATCAATGAGATTTCATTTCATTGGAAACGAATGTTTTTTGGTTCACTTCTTAAAAGTGCCAGTTGATTGAGAAAACTCAACAAAAAATATATCTGATAGATGAATGACCTTTCATAAATTTCTCAATTGTTTGCAGAAATATCGATCTCTCTTTCATGATGATATAGGTTATGCACATCTGTTTCATATGTGACTTTCCTATATAAATATTCCGGAGATCTGAATTTCACTATTCCATAATAAGAAGTGAGAGCGTGTAATTTACGTCTATTATACATGCCAACTCAACCATCCTGCCTTCTTCAATACATGTGAAATTCTTTCCTAACACCATACATCATTCAAGGACAACTATAAACTTTTTGGATTCACTACGATAATGCCAAAATATCAAAATATCGCTCAACAGTTCCTTCTCTTCCGAACTCAAAACCATTCTCTGCAGATATACCAATTTCAACGATGTGTTGTTTTTTGTAACATGTGTTTCAGAACGTAATTTGGAACCCACCATTAAACCAAGTTTTTGCAGCTATACGATTATCCGCATTCTATTGAAAGCATCATATTTTTGAGCATCGATTTGAAATAATACAGCACAATATGTATATGAAGTACCCAATAGTGAACCACGATGCTATTCGATATTTCATATCACATTTCAATTTGTTGAGTTCGATTTGATAAATAACACAGATATGTGACTTAATGAAAGAACAAGTAGAAATATACAAACCAGTGAAATGTAAATTTGCAGTTTATATTTAATAAATCATTATATCAAAAGTCTATTCATACTGAAACTTTCATTATATTTTTATCCAAATTGTACAGAATAGCAATCATTGGAATCGATGGCATTCCAGCCTACTATTTCAAGGCTTACTGTGATTTGTTGCAGCAACCACTGACATTGATATTCAATCTTACTCTGAAAGAAAATAGTTTTCCAAGCTTTCTCAAAATTGGCAGTTACCCCCATACACAAAAGTGGCAATAGGAACAATGTAAGAAACTACAGACCCATAACAGTCTTACCAGCTTTGTCGAAGATATTTGAACGGATAATATACAATCGAATATACAATCATATGGACTCAGTTACAATCAGCCAACAGCATGGCTTTATTCGTAATAAATCTACCATTACCGATTTATGCGCATTTGGTAACTTTGTTACGGGTGGAATAAAAAATAGATATCAAATATGTCATATGTGACTTGGCCAAGGCATTTGACAAAGTTAACCACGAGGTTTGATCCCGAAATTAAAAGCATTCGGTTTCACTAACAACACACTTGATTTTTTTCACTGGTATCAATCCAACAGAATACTGTTGATATAGCTCAACAACGTATCTTCATTCGAATTCATTGCTACTTCGGGAGTTCCGCAAGGCTCGATTTTGGGACTTCTCCTTTTTGTGTTATTTGTTAATGACGTTGGTATATCAGACATTCCCAATTTCTCCTACATGACGATGCTCTCAAGCTTTTCAGAAGAATCAAAAGCGAAAAAGATTCTGTTATGCCTCAAGATGATCTCAATAATCTATCTAATTTCTTTTCAGTATCTGTTCTGTCTCTCAACGAAGCTAAATGCAAAATAAATTAGTTTCACACGAAAGAAGTCATCCTCTATCAAGCACTATTTTACAATCACACCAATTTACAGAGAATCAATAAGATGAAAGATCTCGGGGTCATTTCTCTGGT
>WOGR01012768.1:0-10079 GCA_015342045.1 Leptinotarsa lineolata | reverse complement strand
TAAGTAGGTATACCAAATGATCAGATTTCAAAAAGACCGGCCTTCGTGCGATCGGCACGAACTCTACAGCCTTTTCGGAATTGCCTAACATCCAAAATTTGATGTGGAGAAATCGGCATCTAGTGACAGCAGCTGCCAAATTTAATTAGACAAAACAATCACGGAAATAGCGAGAGGGTTACCAAATGTTGATAGACAGGTAAATGATATATTTTTTTTTGGTGACCCAGCTATAAACCCGTAGATTTTACAGTGGTGACTACGGCGAAATATATTATACAGGAACACACTGGTAACAGAGCGGTGAAATTTATTTAGAATTTTTCCTAGGTGGAGACAGTTTAAATTTTTCTAATGAAAAATATTTTGAATTTTTCGAGGAGACATGTTGTTACTTGTGTTGAAAACCGGGTTTACTACACATTTTCATTACATACCGCATCGTATATTCCATTAACCACTTTGAACACTATCGAAAACCTCTTGATTATTTTTAAAACCGTTCCCCCGCGTTCATTTTATTAAAATAGAATTTATAAAAATCAATAATTCATGATGAAATTCTCTCGGAAATTACGAAACTGAGAAAAACGTTTTTGGTGATAAAATAGAAAGCCCAGAAACGAAAAGGTTACTTCATAAAAGGTTACGTCAGTCAGCTGCATCCTAGCCCAATCACAGATTTGACAACTGAAGCTACCGCCACACCACAACGAGAATAAACACAAGAATGACGTCACAGTTTCCCAGACCAGACCTTACACCCCACTGAAGGCGTGTAGATAGTAATTAAAAACTACGAAACTTCAAACGCGTTTTTCTCGAAAGCTTGTTTTCGTACACTATATAACTTTTTTCGGCGAACACCACCATATGAATGAAATGTCTTCCACCAAACGACGTAACGACCAATATTTTATACACTCTTTTAGCCTATCGTATCCTCATTATATCAAAAACCAGCAAAACGTTTAGGCTGGTAGTTCCTATACAAGAATCTATCTAACAACTTTGGTCTTCCTTTTTTCCAGAAATTCAAGAATCAAGTATGAACTCGGGCCATCTGGCGTTTTTCTTAAGCATATTTGCTACTACGCAAGCCTTGGACAATGGTCTTGCTCTAACACCTCCTATGGGATGGATGCACTGGCAGAGATTCAGATGTTTGATCGACTGTGATATTTACCCAGATGAGTGTGTCAGGTAAGTGGTAACAGTTTTTTCAATAACCTATCTAGATAACCACGTGTTGCGTATGTACGTGAGAATACCTCTTTAAATTATTCGGAACGAACCTTTTATTATAGACGTTACAACGGATATACTATCTGTTCAAAAAATAAGGTGAATTCCCATTTTTCAAGTAAGACCTCGTATTATACCACGCCGCACATGCCATACAAAGAAACCGCCGACGTTCGGTAACTATTTAGTTTCTATGCCATTCGAATTGACTTCGTATATACTATACACAAAGTAGACAGTCACAATAATCTTAGCAGATATCAGATGTTTAAGTAGTAGTAATTTCTCAACAGTGAAAACCTATTTCGAGTTATGGCAGACCACCTGGCATCTGATGGATATCTTGAAGCAGGATACGAATACATTATGATAGACGACTGTTGGGCATCCAAAGAGAGAACAAGAGAAGGCAAACTTCAACCGGATCCAATCAGATTTCCGAGTGGATTGAAGAACCTATCAGACTACGTGAGCAAAGCTTCTACCTTAACTTGAAACATTTTAAATTAGGTGCACGGCAAAGATCTACGTTGGCACCCAATAAATTCCTTTATTTTGTTGACCGTGTTATAGGTACACAGTAAGGGGTTGAAATTTGGAATTTACGGAGACTATGGAACTCTTACATGTGGTGGTTACCCAGGCAGTAAAGATTACTTGGAAATCGATGCGAACACTTTTGCTGAATGGGGAGTGGATTACTTGAAATTGGATGGTTGTTATTCGGATTATCATACGATAGAAGGAGGTAAGAGTGCATACGCATAAGAAGACTAATCATTTTGTGGTATTTCATCTTTTCAGGTTACATCAAAATGGGCAAATATTTGAACGCTACCGGTCGTCCAATAGTTTACTCTTGCAGTTGGCCAGCTTATCAAGAACCTGAAGGGTTAAAAGTGAGGCATTTCTGCTGAATTATATTAGGTTGTTCCAAAAAGTGTGTCCCTTTCTATGAGTCTACGTCAAACTATAATATCTCAATGAATATACTCATTCAATTTGATCAAAATAAGCGACATTTAAATCAGTGCACTTTTGCAAACGTAACACAGGTCGATTAATTTCGTCATTATGGAAATAATGACCGTCGATAATCGATGAAGTCGACGAAGGTCGTTTTTGCTTGGTGAGCAAGTTATCGAGGTGCTTGAAGAGGTGGGACTCGGTTGGCGAGAGGTCTGGGGAGTATGGTAAATGAAGCAGAACGAACTTCAAAGCTGAATTCGTTTAATTTTCGGGCGGTGATTTGTGACGCGAGCAGGCGTTGTCGTGGAGCAGGGTAGGATCTCTTCTGTTGATTAGTACCGGCTACTGCTAACGCAATTTTCGGTACATTTCGTCGTCGTTGTTTGGCCCGCTTCCAGAAAGAGCGCGCTCATTCCGAATGAAGTTTCGCGAATCTTCGATGTTCGTCGGCATTCTAGATGTGATGAGAATACCGCTACCGTCGCTTCGATGGAACTCCAAGGAATATTCCACCACCTTCGATTGCCAAATATAAGCGCCAACCACTCGCCTATCAGGACTGTCAAGTTTTAGACAGTGCAGTACGCGGAGCGATCTAATAAGGCGATAGACATTCAAATAATAGTTGAAGTTTTAATTAAAGTGTACCTATGAGTTTTATATATGAAGTATCTTGGTATTGTCCTTGATAAAAAACTAACCTGGAACGCTCACTCAGGAAAAGATTCACACAAATCCAGACTTAGGGTTTAGGTCCCAAACAAATCCATTATATATATATGTGATGATTGTCAGACCAATGATTACTTACGGAGTAATTGCTTGGTGGCCGAATGCTTTACAGAAAACGGCTCAGGCGAAGCTTTCTGGATTACAGAGAAAAGCTTGTCTGGCTATCTGTGGTGCCATCAGTACCATGCCGTCAGCGGCCATGGAGATCCTTCTAGATCAACCTCCTCTCCACATTTTTCTGGAGAGAGAGGCTACATGGACTGCATATAGACTTGTTCACATCGCCAATTGCATAAATCAATCTAATGCAGAGTATACTAGACTGCTGGCTGACACTGGAAGTCACAGCATTCTGGGAATGACCTTTGAAATTATGCCTCCAACTGTCAACTACGAATTGCCTTACACAGCACTTTTCCCGAGTAGAGAGGACTGGATCCTCCGCTAGAAGGAAATATAAAGACCAGATAGTTGTTGGTTCACAGATGGATCAAAAACACCTTCAGGCTCTGGTGCAGGTGTTTTCAGTTACAGACCCACGACAGAGATATCAACCATCCTAGGGACCTATGCGACTGTATTTCAAGCGGAAATGTACGCTATTGAATTGTGCGCAGAGAGATTGGTAAAATCCAACCTCACACACAACTTAACAAAAAATTTCTCGGACAATCAAGTGGCGTTGGAAGCTCTTGGCTCCTACCGAGCAACGTCTAAATTGGTAGCAAATTCCCAAAAACGACTCTCCTCAATAGGAAGACAATGAGGCTGCTGATTCCCTTGCAAAGGAGGATGCTGTGAAATAAAGTTGAGTTTGATTATTGTTCAGTGTAGTCAATTATTGGTGAACCCACGTGGAAAAACGTAATGATATTCATTGAGATGTGAAGCTACACATGACATTAAAATGGACAAATCTTTTGAAACAACCAATAAAATATTTTCAAAGCTAACGATGATTATCTTGATACTTTCTCTATTCAAATTTTCAGTCGAATTATTCGCTATTGTCGGAGGTATGTAACCTTTGGAGAAACTGGGACGATATTGAAGATTCCTGGTATAACGTTACCGAAATTTTGCAATGGTTCGCCGATAACCAGGACAGGATTTCGCAGTTTTCAGGCCCGGGGCACTGGAACGACCCAGATATGGTAATATAACACTTTAACTCGATATCGTTCAAAAGTAAATTCGGAGTAAGAAATCGCATGCATGATCAACAAAGTGTTACTCATCGCTCTAATTCCAGCTGATCATTGGAAATTACGGTCTCAGCTTCGAACAAAGCAAGGCCCAAATGGCCATATGGGCCGTAATGGCTGCTCCCCTCATTATGTCTGTTGATTTGCGCACAATCGATCAGAAAGCAAAAGACATTCTCCTCAACAAAGATGTGATAGCCGTCAATCAGGATCCTTTGGGAATCATGGGGCGACTGGTTTTAACCGTAAGTACGTCACTATTTATCTGAATGCTCTTCAAAAGATGAAATGAAAAAGTATCGAGTTCAGCAATCATATTTTTTGGAGAAAAATCGTACAGGAGTTGCTGATACTTAGTTTACTATGCTCATTTAATGCCAATAAAGAAAAGAAGATTGAAATTATTATTTTTATATATTCAGTTGGGCGTTCCCCAAAGTTACATTCTTGGACCCTTGTTATTTTTCGTATACGTGAGACTGTAAATTCATTGATGCTTACAATAAATACTCTATCTGAACGAATATAAACATGACCAATTTCAATATCATGCCCTTTCGAATTTTATACTTTTATTTTTAGAAAGAAAAAATCGATATCTGGACCAAGCCAGTGCTTCCAAAAATAGACGACAGTTTTTCGTATGCAATTGGATTTTTAAGTCACAGAGTCGATGGCTACCCTCGCAGAATCAATTTTACGTTGTCCGAATTGGGTATTCATAGTTCTGAGCTATATACTCTTAAGGTAAGATCATGGAGTATTCATATATGCATCTAATTAATGAAAGGAATAGGTTTTATCTATGTATTTACAGTATATTCATCGAAAATAGGTACATCTCTGTTAGTGATGCTATTGTTTGTTTATTTTATTTTGAATCTGTCATTTCCATTGACTGATTTTTCAGGATCTTTTCGAACCAGAAAATGAACAGAAAATTATAACAACTAAGGAACTTGTCTTTATAAGAGTTAAGCCTACAGGTAAAAATGTGTCATTACTTATAAAATCACTATTCTAATCCACTCATGACTTGCTTTACAGGTGGTGTACTACTATTAGCTACTCCAGAAGATACCTCTAGCGAGAACAAGAAAAGATGATTTTTGAAAAAACTGACTATTGGTTGATTTAGGAAATTAATAAATACATTGTTTGGTATTTTTTTACAGATACTTTGTAGCTGTTCATTTTCATTCATCAATATTGATAGTTGTCACAAAGTAAAATGAGATATCTCTTTTCATTTTCGTACTTTTAATTCATTCAACATGTTTAGTGATTTGTATTGAACTCGTAACTCATGGACCCGATCTAAGAGTTACTCTAATAATATTGTGTTCTAAAAGGAAAACCTTACAAAAGACATAACAAATGTTGATTTATTACAATTGAAAAACTAACGACATGTGCACGAATATTTTTATTATACATGATTTGATGTTAATAGTGAGATAGGGAGTCACAAATCAGATACTTCATACAGGTGGAGCAGACAGTTTGCCATTCCATAAGTTTTGTTGATTTTTATAACTATTCAGAATGACACGTTGAAATGTGAGACCTCGCTAATTCTAAGTCAGACAAGTCTGTAGGTTTATCCTCAACATGCATGAGTACGACATAGTTATGTGTCATCAACTTTTATAAACGAATTATTGATACCTTGGCTCATATAATTGCAATTTTCGAAATGTTCTCTACTTTTCTACGCAAATAAACCACATACTGAGTATGTAATTCGCTGACAATTCTTTTTTCCATTAGACTAAAAGTCCATGCTGAATTTTAGGGGATTATTTGATACTTCTAGAAAATGTTTGTAGCCCCGAAGAGAAAAATGAGTTTTTGTCTTATGCCATCAGTTTACGCCCTTTCGTATGTACCTCTCTATTTATTTATTTTTAATTATCATCATTTTTCTCAACTTGGTGATTTCTGAAAGTATTTCTTTTGCAATCACGCACGCAGTGCTTCGCCAATCATGACTTGACTGTAATGCTCATACACCTAGCCATACTGTATCACCTCACAGTAGTGCTTCTACTCTAGTCAGTGTGGGCTTCATCTGTAGTATCAATATGATTCTGAAACTCCTGGCTGGATAGTCCTGGCAGCTGAAGCCTTTAATTGAAAACAAAGAAGCAGACAAATTGACGTTTCAGACCACAATTGTTTACTATTCTATGATTTGACGTTTCACGTCTTTGGAGTAGATAAAAATGTCTGCGGTATATTTCCGAATGTAATGTCCATAGAGTGTAATGTGTAATGTTTGCTGGTTTTTAGAAGTTTCAAACAACGAAAAATGAATCTACAATATTCAAAAAACAGTTTCAATATCGTATTATAGGAAACTATATATTTTTAAGTAAAATGACTGATGAAACAAATATGGAAAGAGAAGCCGACATATCTTATGAAGATGTTTCTCAAGCAGATTCCGATTTCAAATACAAATCAGAAATCGATCCCGATTTGAAAGAGACATTGAAAGAAATTCCAGGCGCTTTAGAGTACATCCAAAAACTGGAAAAACTGATAGTGAAGCACCTGAAGAAGATAGTTAAATTGAAAAACAAACTGAAAGTAGGTAGAATGTTGCAAAGTAGTTCAATATATTATAGTTCATACTTTTTTCCAGAAGGCTGAAAAACTCGTAGATGTTTTTACACAAACTGATTTCGAAGCAGACACAGGATATACAATATGTAATTCTGATGTAGGTACAGAGGTGCCAGTTGATATGCCAAAAAGTTTGGCCGATGATATTAAAGATGCAGCTGAAATGGCCATGAAAAACACTGGGTTTGTCTATGAGGAAACATCTGGAATGTATTACGATTATAATACAGGATATTATTATAATGCGGTATGTAACTTTTTTTTGATGGTAACAACTGAATCTTTCCACTTGTCAAATATCTCAAAAACCTCATACATTTCATGCAAACAAAAGTTTTAATGAACAATTTAGATGATTGATTTGTTGTATTCAATTTCAATGTAGGAATATGGACTGTATTATGATGGTTCAACAGGAACATATTTAAATTACAATCAAGATACCAAGTCTTACGAGTTCCATTCCCAAGTGAGCTTACAACCAGCGGAGCAAATATCAAATAAAAGAAAAAAACGTATAAACAAAAATGGCAGCGGAAATAAAGTGAGTACTGATCCTCTGCATAATAATCAATTTTAACGATGTCTCATTGTTCTAGGTAAAGTCTTCTTCTGATTTGGAGGACCTAGAGAACTCTTTCAATAATATGAGCATTAATAATCTACGATCTATTGCTCTGGGTATGTATAGATCAATAATACAGTATTGTTTGTAGGACATTAAACGACAACGTGGAGAAGAAAATTTGCACTCGTCCAATAAAGATTTTGAGGAGGGGGAATGTTCTGACAGCGGCGGGATTTCTTCCAATGATGGGGCTGACTCAGATTCCAGCGGTATAAACATTTATTTTTTTTTCCAATGGGTTATTATTGTTCATCTCCATTTTGAAAATAATGCTTGATGATGAAATCTAATGAACAAAACGTCGCATTGCAAATTGGTTTATATCATATTATATCAACAATGAGACAGTATCAAAAGTTAATTTGCATCTTCTTTATATCACCCCAAATGAGGTGGTAAAGCCAAAAAACGAACTTTGATAATTGTAGTTTTTGGTGAATATTTCAAAAACAACCAACGATCTGAAAAGAGGGTATGACCTCATTGAATATGAAAACTATACTGTAAAGATGATACAACTTTGAGCAAAATATTAGATGAATTTGACATTTATCTAGAAAGATGAATGAATATTATTTATTTCCTGAAAGTAGGCATAGACCTGCCATCCTACTATATCTCCCGATTTTCGCCTTGCAGACATCTCCAAGCAGTGGCCCCCCTGCATGCGAGTCATCGTCGAATCGACAGACAGCTCCAAGCTGAAGGAGGGTTCCCTGCACATAATTACCTTCGAAGGGGGCACCGTGGGCCGTGAGGGCAGACACTCCATCCTGGTGCCCGACGCTAGCGCCAGCAAGCACCACCTCAAAATCACCTTCGACAGTGACACAGGCTTGTACTACGTTGTCGACCTCGGCTCGAGAAACGGTACGCTGCTAAACGGTAAGCGGATATCGCCTTCGAAGCAGGAGAGTGAACCAATCGCAGTGGAGCACGGCAGCAGGCTGCAGATAGGGTCGACTGTGTTTCTATGCCACATCCACGAGGGAAGTCAGACTTGCGGGCATTGCGAGCCGGGGCTGATTCAAGCCAAGGGTGAGTATTCTTCAAAATAGAGAGACAGATTGCTTTGACATACAGTCTCGTTTTCTGGGAACCATTAACATATACAAATGATGCATTCATTATGCAGGAAAAGACTGATAATAACATTGTAGAATTGTTTGGGAAGTCTGAAATTTTAACCCTGCCATGCCTCTTAATATTATAGATAGATAGATCTTTATTTGAAATAGGAATCCTAATATACAACTTCACTTGAAGATAATTTAAGCATAAATAGGGGTACAATTTTTGAAAACAGAATATACATTACTGACATTTCCAAAGTAATCCAAAGTGAGTATATTCACAAAACAAACAGATTTATATGCGCGCGCACATGCATCACGTATACATAACCTTAAATGAATCGAGTAGTAATTTGGTAAGTTGAAATTAAAAATTGAAAATAATTGCATGAAATATGTTCATGTTTGTGTGACAATCAGTAATACCCCCAACTCTTCTACTATTCTTCAAAATTTTGATCGATGCAACTGGTTTTCCTTTATTTCTAATGTTTTTTTTATTAATAATTAAATACTAATACTTGCTTTCAATTTCATGGGAGCGCTTTCGATAGCAGACTGTGCTATCATCTTCGTGGCACTACTGAACATTTTTTTGTGTTGTTTGCTCTTTAAAAACTTATTTAAATACTTAAAAAAAGAAGAATGAAATAATGCATTCAACATTTAAAGGGATTCGTTTCTATTTCACCATTTGGCAACATCGGTTATAGCTAATAAAGGACAATGAATCTGTTACTTGTATGAGACAAACAATGATGACATATCTCAGAGGCGTGCTGTTCTGTTTACTTATGTTCCGAGACATTCTGTGACATGACATTTTGTGCACCTAAGCTATCTTCCTCTATATAAATAAATAACAAAACAACTGTTGTGGAAGTAGCAAATATCAGATATTTGAATAACTTGGGTTCTTATTTAAGTAATAAAATTTCTTTCAATAGAGAAAATGGAAAATTTTTGGAAAACCAACATAACTTGAGAAGTCAGGCTGACCGATACATTGATAATGAGTCCCCTAGTTTTCATTGAATTGCGGAAGCAAGCAGAAAGGAGATTGAAAAGAAATGAAGAGAAACAAAAAGAAGTATTTGACAGAAAGAGACGACCAGCTGAGGCTTTTGAAGTCGGAGACTTGGTTTTAGTTAGAATTTCAAATTTACCCGCTAATAATAACCAGAGCAAGAAGTTGTTGGAAAATTATAAACTTCTTTTTAGAATCGTCAGAGTTCTTTCTCTTGATCGTTATGACGTGAAAAAAGATATCCATGTAATCAGAACTAGCAAAGGAGCTCTACAAGAAAGACGTGTATGCGACTTTATTGAATCCCTGACTCTTTAATACTCTCTGCCTGTGACATAGGCTTAGTTAAGGTGCGCAAAATGCGCGATATTTATTCGTTGGCGCCGCCCACCTGACTACACATTGTCCTAATCTAATTGGTTAATTTTTGTACCTTATATTGGACGTTGGTAACAGAAGGAATTCGATTTTTAATTGTTGGAAATCATCGACTTTAGGTTGATGATAGACACTACCTTGCATTGACGAGTGGCCAAACAGCCCGAAACAGGACTTCAAGTGTGTTTCAATGA
>WOGR01012767.1:0-10079 GCA_015342045.1 Leptinotarsa lineolata | reverse complement strand
GAAAGAAAGTGAAATGGGAAAACAAAGTTTTTCAATCAGACACACTACGAAAATATGTTGAAAATTCCTGCAGCGACAGTATTACCACGTGATAGACTATTCAAACTCCGTAATTACATGCAATTGGTAGATAACTTGGAAATCACTGTTGAAACTAAAAGCAATAATGAATTGTGGAAAGTCCAACCAATAATTGATGCATTGGAAAGAAAGTGCAATACATGCCGCATACAAATTATCTCAGTATAAATGAACAAATGGTTCCCGAACCAGGATTAGGTATTGGTGAAAGTGTTGTGAAACGATTGAGTCAAAATCCTAGAAGTATAATTTTCATGGATAAGTATTTCACTTCGTGTCCTCTCTCCGATCATTTGGAAGACAGAGACATTAATGCAGTTAGAACTATCATGAATAAGATTGTGCCTGCTTCGGCGAAAAAAATAATCCGTTCTGACATGGGTCTATTGAAAGGGGATAGAGGTGTTTTTCAAGAAATAGTAAGGCGTGATGGACGACTTTCAATTACCAAATGATCAGTGTTGATATTGTCTCCGTCAGAAGGAAGTTCTCCAATTATTGATATTCAACGTTGGACCAAAATACACAAACGATACATACTCGCCTAAACTGTGTTAGTGCATGCAATACGACAATGGAAGGGGTCTATCTGAATGACAGGATGATATCTCACCACAAAATGTTACAAAGAACAATAAATGTTCAATTCGTTTCATTTTTCAGTGTATCGATTTGCTAGTTGTTAATTCCTAGTTGGATTACCGAATAGATACAAAATCTATGGATGTTTTCAGTCGCAACATCATGGATCTACTGGCATTTAAATTGTACATAGGTGAATGTCTGGCCATGGATGCAGGTTCTCCAATGAGTAATCAAATTGACACTGATTACGTACCACCGGGATGTCTCCAATCAAAAAACGCATCTGAGCCTAAAACTTATTTCTGCAGCTGACTTTAGGAAGTCGTCGAACACGCATTTAGCAATAAATGCTCTAGAAGACAAAAATAAATATATGAGAAGTCGCAACGAAAACTGCAAAGGAAAAACTCAATACCAATGTGGTACATGTAATGTGTTTCTATATATTCAACCACAACGTCAATGTTTTTTTGAATTTCATTCTCAAGGTGATTTTTATTGCTGATTTTGTCACATAGAAAACTATAATAATTGTCAAACTGGACCTTGGGGTCCAGCTAGCTGCACTTCGTTTATTTTTTCAATTAACAATTATTATTTTTTGAGAGAATAATACAAAAAAATGAACATCTGAAATAGTTTTTTTTTCTGTGGGGCCAAGGAGGTTATCTTCGATGTGGATGTAGTCTTGTGTCGAACTCATAATTGGCGTCTTCGCGAGGGGAGATTTTATCACCTCCACCTTGAGCTTGACTGGTCGAAATAGCGCTCTCTTGTATTGTAACACAAATGCATTCTTTTTTGGCTCTTGTTTCATCTGGTCCATATTTATTTGAAAAATTTTTTTGCTTTTTTTGGTTGTGAGTTGAGCAGTTACTCTACAAGAAGCAATATTTCAATTTTTGTAAAACAAGTTGAAGAGCTCACTGAATACTGGTGCAAGTTCAATGGCGTTTTCTTCAAGCATGATGACAGGCACTTCAGCAAAATTGTTAATATTGAGCTTTCCAGTGTTCGTCTAATAATACCCTGTCGAAAATATAATTTAGCGTTATAGATTGTACAGTAGGGTTAAGTTAGGTTAGGCTAAGTTAGAAGTGAGTGAGTCTATTCGACCCTCCACCGCAACCAACAAGGATTTGTTGTGGCTCACACCTATTCAAACTCGACCAAACAAACCCAGCTTCTTGACAAAGCCGATTAATTTGTATGGTGAGTGATCTTTCAAGTCAGATGGCAAAAGTATGGTCCTACCAAACTCTGAAAACCTGATTCGGTTCACGGCGGGGCAGGCACAAAGTATATGTTCTGCTGTTTCATCATATTCCAAACAGAGGGGACACACTCTGTCTTCTGACAGTCCGAGTTTCTGCATATGATGATTCAGACGACAGTGACCTGTAAGGAGGCCTGTTAGACATCGTAGTTCATCTCTACTAGAGCCCAACAACTTTTTGGTTTCAAGCTCCGAAGAGTGACTGAACGCCTTGGAGTGAGCCAGTCCTGGAAGATTTTGCCAGAAGTCTTTAAAACTTCTTGACATCTAGATGTTCAATGTTTGTTTGGCAAAGCCTGAAGCAATGCCAATGACAGGTTCTGGTTCGATAAAGCCACTTGCAGCACCCTCCTTTGCAAGATAGTTAGCAGCCTCGTTGCCTTCCAGCCAGTGTGGCTAGGAATCCAGACCAGAGACAATTTGTTAAGTCTTCCTATTGAGGAGAGTCGTTTTTGGTAATTTGCTACCAATAATTCAAAGTAGGGGAAGTGGGTGGTGTTTCTCTTCGAGAGTCAATTATGGGAAGCAAGTAAATTCCCTTCTTCCATCTCTGTTTTTGTTTTCTCAACTTGTCAAATAATGGTGAATATTTTCATGCTGTTCTTCCACGGTTAATGCACAATACACTTCTTCAACGGAAAATAGACAAGAATATGAAACATACCTGTTTTTACATATTTTGCAATCTTTGGAAATCTGTTCGAATGCATCTAACAATTCATTTTCGAATGACAAAATGACACTTTTTTTCACACAGTTTGTGTAGAAATGGCCTTGGGAAAACTTTTTTGAAATAAAAATAGTGATTTATTACATTCCAGATTGAGTGTAGGTTAACTGATTCTCTAAAGCGGTGTTACCAGACTTTCATTTCATTATTGCACAAGTCATTTCACTTAGGAAAGTACTATGAAAACGTTAATTACCATAACGGTTGATTCTGTTGGGAAAATCCTCTTAAAATTCTGCGGTCGGCCCGTTTTAATTGGATTGAACAGAGAGAAAAGAAGTCGAATCGCAGATTGCCACGAAAATGGAAGCTTCCCTTCATTTGTTTCATGAATCCACGGCAGACCCGATGCCGGAAGCGCGGAACTCTTTCAAGTGATAAGCAGCTAATTTGTTGAACAGCCGTTTTATCCACTTAAATCTCCAGATTTATTGCTAACCGGGGGTTAAGAGTCGCAGACATAACAACTTCGAGAATAATTGATTTTAACGGTTTATTTCACTTTTGAGATGTAAATCACGGGCTGATTTTCGGAAAGAAATTATTCAGACCACGAAGAGTTTCGAACGGAAAATCGTAATTTTATTTATTTCATGTCCGCCGAGTGCTTCTTTTATTAGGCTCAAAGGAGACGTGCCAATTTGGTGAAGTGGTGGAAATTTTATTCTATTTGGCATTTCCATTTTCCATATTGCAAGTCTCTTTGAAAGCCGGCACAAAAGTTTTATTTGAATAATAACCACACCGTAAACAGGCACGAGACATTTTTTGAATTTGCGCTTTCAGCAGATGCATCGGGAAATATTTGACACAAACACTGAACTGTTTTTGTTTAGCGGCCTTCAGTGAAGAAATCATAAAATTAATGATCATTCACTGTACAAGAATTGCAAAAAAATCGTCAAGGAATTCTGACAAGTACGCCTGTGCGAAAGTGGTTATATTCATTGAATTTCAATCACTGAAGATTTCTTTAAAAAACAGAGTATATTACATGAACAGCTTATACAGTGTGTAAAAGCCAAATGGAATAAATTAATTATTTCGGTTACTGTTCAAATTTGAAAAAAAATACCGAAACACGTAAAATTTGAATTATAATTTGACATTTTTCAACGTGAAAACACCACCCCTGCCTTCAACCCCCTTCGAATAACAGGTACAACCTCCAATTTTTCAAATGGGAAGTATAGTTTTGTGATATATCATTTGAAAGATCTCTTCATTCTTTATTCAACAACAATAAAGATAAAATAAATTAAAATTATGTGGTTACCGAAATTCGATAGAATACACCTTTTTTTATGAGTCATAATTTGTATTACTTTTTGAATATTAAATAAATACACTCAAAAACTAAAATGTAATGCAAAACGTATTGAAATGAAATAACTACGATTGAATTATAAAACTGTTTCTTTTCATTACAGGAAATGGTTTAGACTCTAATTGTGAGATACAGACAGCTAAACTTATATGTACTTCCAGGAGACAACAGGTAAGCTCAGGTATATAATTCAACTGATGAATTGAAAACTGAATTATAGTCTTATTTTAGGTTATCATTACACTGTACAACTGGGAAGTAGATTCATCAAGGTAAACATAGTGACACTGTATCAATTCACAAATAAACCTTTACACTGAATGTCGTTGAATTTAATCTCATGATAGTGAATAATGCACATATCAAGAAAATAAAACAAATAGCATTTCACTTTCCTGTTATTTTAAATGTAAATGCTACAATCTTAATTGTTGCAATAAACTTGAAAGGGATAACATTTTTGAACACAGAATGAAGAGATGTTTCAAACGATATATCACAAGCCTATACTCCCTATTTGAAAAATTTGGGGTTGTACCTATCATTCGACGGGGGTTGCGGGTAGGGGTAGCATTTTTCTGTTGAAGTATGTCAAATTATAATTTAAATTTGACGTGTTTCGAAGTTTTTCAAAAGTATGTACAGTAACCGAAATGATGAATTTATTCAATTTGGCTTTTACACACTGTATATAGTCTATATGAAATCAATCCGAACAGCTGAATAAAAAACAAATGTACGAGGTCTGATAAATTTACCAGTTGATATAGTATGAAACCTCCCATATACAAATAATGATAAGACATCGTAAATTATGCCAAGTCGCTCATGCCATACAAAGAAACTGCCTGTTCGGTAACTATTTAGTTTTTATGTCGTTTGAATTGACTTCGTATAGCCTATAACTTACCAGCTATTTGGAGACAATGATTCAATTATGTAAACAGCTCTGCAATATTTGTCTGGAATCACTTGACGAATAATAGAATACCTCGTGATATCTTATCATTATCTAATAATCATGGAACACAACAGCAGAAACATAGCTGGGACGATCGAATTTTTTTTAAACAAATCGAAAACACTGCAGGAAAATCCTTAATGCGCTCTGAGAGCGGCGCCTGTGCGAAAGTAGCGATTCACATTGGATTTGAATCACTGGAGATTGAATGCATTTGGAAAAACCTTCTCAGGAAGTTTCTTCCACGTAAACGTAATTCTCCAAATGAAAGAGTTCATGAACAGTGAAGTTCGAGGTGTACTGAGCTTAACCTAAAAACGATGAGCAGCTACAGCACTTGGCGGCATAAAATTTGCTAAGTCACTTGAGCACTTCCCGTGAAAGTATCTATAGGAGAAGTGATGTTCGCGTCTACAATCAGGCGAATGGCTCTGTTCTAGATAGAATCCAGCAGCTTTAGGATATGCTTAGGGGCGGAGCTCCATGCATGAGAACAATACTCCAAAGAAGGTCTGATCTGAGCTTTATAAAGAATTGAAAGTTGCTGTGGTATGTACAGTTTTCTGGTTCGAAACAGTGTTTCAAGTTTTTGAGAAGCAGCTTCCGCAATTCCAGCGACATGTTTGTGCCAAGACATATTGGTGTCCATTTTGACCTCCAATAAACTCATCGAAGCAGAAAGCGGAATTGTCTGTCCTGACATTATTATATCCGGTTCAGAGACATTCATCTTTTTGTAGAAAAACGATGCCTAGGTTTTATTGAATTGAACCAGGTTACTTTCAACCCAATTCGAAATCACTTCTAAATCCTCATGTGCATCCGCACCTTGGAATCCAAATGGAATGACAAGACTAGTGTGCTGTCGTCAGCAAAGCAATATATTGGGTTCTTGGTTTTTTCCAATAAGTCATTGATATACAATAAAAAGAGAGTTGGAGACAATATGGATTCCTGAGGAACACCAGCGTTGATGGTAAAAGTATTCGAGAGATATCCATTGACAGTCACTTGCAGAAAACTTTCTTTCAGGAAACTGGAGAGCCATACACAAAAATGATCCAACAAGCCATAGCATCGAAGTTTGACCAGCAAATCCTCATGCCACACACAGTCAAATGCCTTGAAAATATCAAGCACAACAGCTCTTGGCTCTCCATGTTTCTCGATTGTGTTATTTCAAATATGAGTGACATACGATAGAAGGTCGCCTGTTGATCTTTGTTCACGAAAGCCTTCCAAATGTTCAAGAATATGGTGGTTTGCGGCTTTCTCCATGATTTTTGATATCACTGATAGCAAAGCGACTATAGTTATTTGGAAGATTTTTCTTGCCCTTTTTGGGAATGGACTGAACGCGAGCAATCTTCCAACAAGAGAAAAAGCCTCTTTCTTGTAAGACAGGTTGGTAAGTCTGCAAAATACTGGTGGAAGTCCATTTGCGCACTTTTCAAGTACGATAACGAGCACTTCATAAGGACCAGACGCCTTGTTGATATTGACCCGTTGCAAAATTCGCTTGATTAGACGTTGTCGAAAGTCGAAAAGTAATTTCCGGCATTGTGGATTTTAGTGTGGAAATAGTGGGTGATGCCTTTTCCAGAAAATCGACTGTGGAGTGGGACGCAAATTGTTCAGCCAGTAGATTTGCTTTTTCTATAGCTATTATTGCAATTGAACCATTCGCTTGTGTTAGTGGTGGAATTGTTTATTTTGTGGAGTTTTGTTTAACAGCTTCAGCTACCGACCAGAAGGATCTAGACACGTTGGGATTGGCGAGCAGTTTATCTCTAATTCTTTGATTGTTGTGAAGTTCTTTGTTTTTATTTATTCTAAGTTTGCGAACATTAACAAACCTAGTTTGGTTTTCGACACTGAGATTTTTACAACACTGCTGGTTGGAGGCAACAGCTTTTTTGCAATTTTTTTTTGAACCAAGATTTGTCGTTGAAAGTTCGTTTCATTGGAAAAGAAATATATGCATCGATAGATGATAGAATAAATTCCGTGACTTCAGAAGTACAAGTTGATGGATGATTAGTGCTGAAACAAACATCTAGCCAGGAAAAATTTCGGAAAGAGGCCGTACGGTGACTGTTAATTTCTGGATTGGTTGTTAGGTATAGATCCAGAAGACTAGCACCATCACGGTCAGGAATTCTAGTTGTCTCATTCATAATCTGAGTTAGTCCGCTGCTTATTGCAAAAGCCCCAGCTTCGCGACCTTGTGTATCGTTGATATTAGAAAATTTGAGACATTCGATATTGTGGACATTGAAGTCACCGAATATAAAAGAGTAAAGTAAAGTAAAGAGAATAGTGCCCTTTATTGTGTATTGCTTGGTGGTCGATAAACGCAGCATATGAATTCAGTGAATTTCTGTGATATTATTTCAAACCATATAACATTAAAGTTTTGGAGTTCCAGCATTTCCTCCCGTTCACAGGAGAGATCGACACCATCAACTTTGTAAATGTAACGGGGGGTCACGTGGCTCATATATTTGGAGGCCTCCCGATTCTCTATCCAACGCCGCTGTGTTTGTGAAAATCGGCCAAGCCGTTTCAAACTAACAAGCGTTTGAAATTTACTCCAAATATTCAATAAATAAGTTAATTCAACTTTTAATTGCAGCAAAATTCCAATTCCGTTGCTGATTCTGGTCGAAAAGCCAATAAATTGTGGTTTTTGTTCCAGTTTTTTATGCCTTAGTTATTTTGCTGGAGACTCCAAATAGCATTTGATTTCAATGTCAGTCTAATATCGATGTTAACCATATCAATACTTTTGACAGTTTTGATAGATTTCAGCATTTCTTTATAATTTTCAAATGCCTCGTCCCCGTCCTTGAGAAGAAGAAAACCGAAGCAATTTTAATTTACGCTGAAGCTAGACGTAATTACCATGGAACAGAAAGAATATTTTATCAGCTCTTCCCAAATAATTCAATATCTCGTACCTACTTAAGGGAATTGGTCAGTAAGTTTCAAAGAACTGGTTGCGTAACGAGAAAAAAGATCTGAAAAAAATCTATTACAGAAAAACAGCAAATCGACGTTCTGGCAGCTGTTAATAATCCGCAACAAACAACGAAAATAGTAGCCACGGATTGTGGCGTACCTACAACTGCAGTGAAAAATTATCTTAAAAAACACAAATTTCACCCATATAAATTAAAAATTCTGCATCCATTAACAGAAGACGACTCGGATAAAAGACTACAGTTTTGTGAGGTCATGTCTGTCTGACCGTATAACCCATAATCCCGGTTACATTAATTCTATTTGTTTTAGTGATGAAAGTACGTTTTTTCTGAATGGAACAGTAAATAGACAGAATGTGCCTTATTATTCATACGTACCTAAATCCGCACGTTTTCCGAGAGGATCATACTAAAAACCCCAGAGAAGATCAATGTATAGGGGGTATTTTGGGTGACCATATCATAGGTCCGATATTTATGGCAGAAAATTTAACTGAGCATCTGTATTTGAATATGCTTCAAAATCAGATTCATGACAGTATTCAAGAAGTAGTTGGGGCAAGCCCAAATGAATTTACCATGAATGTTACCTTTCAACAAGAAAATGCGCCCCGTCACTACTACAGACCTGTCCGAGAATGGCTTAACAAGAATTTTCCGGGACTTGATATGACACTTATAGACTTTTTTCTGTGGGGTAATATAAAATCTACGGTGTACGTCACGCAGACACAGTCACTCCAGGAACTTATGGACCGAATAACAGATGTATGTTACAGTATCACCCCGGAAACGTTCAATAAAGTTCGAAATGAATTCCAAAACCGACTTTTTTTCTGTCGAAAAACGATTGGTGAACATTTCAAGTTATATAGGATTTTAATTTATTGTAACATATTTGAAGGAAATTTCAAAAGCTTTCTATTAATCGAGGAAGGGGCCCCCACAAACGACCCGCTCGGAGGGGTCGGTCAGGGGCAAGGTGGTGGGGCCCATATCGCTGAATTGCCTACCGATGACAACCCTGGCAATGACAACGGATGCTTTGAGTAAACGCATGAGCTAAGAGATAGCCTAATGCATTGTTACGAGAGTAATGAGCCCGCACGAAGGGGGTACATGGCAAGAATGCATGCTCTGTGGTGTGGAACACATCCGAAGCATGCTGCCTTTTCCGCCCAAAATCTCAGGGATTACATATCCTATCTTTGGCGGCAGGGCTATATAGCTCCTTTCCAGCCTGCTAATGAAGTGGTAGAAGTGACAGTTCTACCACCCGTTGGCACGGCTGAAAAGGAGACTCACATCGTGCCACCAATGGAGACAATCAGAACAGAGCGCTCCACAGAATCAGGCCCCTGAAGCCACAAGAACTGGCTTGTTTGGATGCGGAAGTTCATGGTATTCTAACAGAAGAGGCTGACATCTGACAAGTCAACATCGCCGTGTCTAGCGTCGTCTAACCGCTTTCCGAATCGGAAGGACGGAATCCCGGCCTTGCGGTTCGGAAGATTGAACGGCGTGTACAAAAGATGGAGGCTAAGATCACATCAGCAAGACAACACGCGTCTCGTATCCAATGCGGGCCTTTCATGCCCGCAGTGCGGCAAATAGCCGCCAGGACTCGATACAATATAAGCGTAACCTCTCTATGGCCTGGATCGATTACCGCAAGGCAATTGATACAACATCGCATGAGCTCATTTTGCATTTGCTCAGATGCCTTGCGGTACCCGAAAAAGTAGTGAGATGCTTCGAAAAACTGATACCTCTCTGTCGGACTCGCTTTCCCATAACATCTGGTCAAGCCAGAGTCCAAACAGGGTGGGTCACTTTCTGAAGGGATGTATTTCAGGGCGATTCCCTCAGTCCCCTTCTCTTCTGTATCTCACAATTTCCATTATCCGTTGCGTTCAGAAATACTTTAGGGTATAACTTTGACACCCCCGGAAACCGCAGGCACAAGGTCACCCAATTATTTTATATGGATGATCTTAAACTTTATGCCTCTGGAGAGAAGGATCTCTATCAGTCCTTGGGGTGGTGGAAGAGTACACGCATGCTATCGGTATGAAATTCGGGATAGACAAATGTGCAATGGTCCATCTCAAAAGAGGACGATGCGGGGACTACGG
>WOGR01012766.1:0-10079 GCA_015342045.1 Leptinotarsa lineolata | reverse complement strand
TCTTATTGTTCCTCTTAGATTGTTTACTATAATGTAATATAACAAAAACTTTAGCCACAGCAACGCGTGGCGGGTCAGCTAGTCATCAATATAAATGTTGCACAATAAAGAACCCAAACTGGAACCACCAGAAGATTTATAAAATCCAACTTATCATTCCATAGATATACAAGTGCAGTTTGAGATCCACTGAAAATCGTGAGCAGATCAAAATTGAAAATTAGGAAACGTTTCATCTTGTATAATAGTATAATATTCCACAACAGGCTGCCAGACAACTCTGAAAACATGAACTGATTCCAAAAATGTGTGTGAAAAAATGTTGATTAGACAAATAGCATATTGAACAAAACTCATTTTTGTGAAGGAAAATCAGTTTTTTATCGATCTTTTTCTGGGTATTTTCACCTTCCACAGTCTCGAAAAATATGAAAATTATAATGCAGAGCTTTATACAGGTGTAGAAAGGGCGAACTTCATAGTTTACCCCGATAAGTTACTGCGTTGAACTATCCTGTTTACTCTGTCTTTCCCCATAATTTTTTGAGTGATTTTTAACATACCTATGCAATGAAAAATACTTTCATGCCATTTCACATTATACCAATATTCAGTTTATATATTTTTGCCACTTCAATTACCTAAGAAAAAGCTCTCTCAAAATAACTACTTTCATATAAACGTTGAATTACACGAAAAAAAAAATAGTTTCGAAGCAATTAGTAATATATGAACATTGAATCTCACAAAAAAACTCTTTTTTTCTATTCGGTTTGTACTCCAAACAATCGTTATGGAATTGAATCGGATGTCATTCACAGGATCGCTACACATCTTTCTGTTCAGGCCTAAGAATGAAAAATTACAGATTTTTTGTTTATTTATATTCGATATCCACTTTTTCAGTATCTAAACGATAGTTCCCAACCAACATCCAAACATACAGTTTCAACTTGATATCAACATAAATTAAAACACTGAGTAGTAATTTAATTTGTTTAAAATCTGTTTAAAATTTATTTTTCCGTGAATAGTACTATACTCTGTCCGTCTAAGCTACGGAGTGCTCCAAAACAGTATCATGCACAGTGCACGTTATCTCCAATGCTGTTTTTACAGAGTCGCATTAAGAATTGACCAATTTTTTTAACAATATGTAGCTGGGTATAGGAAAATTTTTCAGGTTGAGTGAAGGGACACAAAGACACAAATTAGTAGTTTCTTCAGCAGTATGAGCACTTGACATCTCAAAAATTTTTAACTTTAAAATACCGTATATGTACACACCACAGGCTTTAAAACGTAACTGACCACTCCGATAATGTAACATGAATTCCCCCAGCCGATTGCAGTTAAATCTGATTGGTCAGTATAAGGAGGCTTGTTTATTTTACCCAATAGATGCAAATGTTCATTGTGATCATGCTATCTATCTATGTTTGGGTTGCTTTTTTTTGTTGGATGGATATAGTTTACTTCTTTCAAATCAGTTGAAGGAAAATGAAAATTTAAAGCATTTCCATTGCACAAGAAATATTTTCACTCGAATTCATATATATATATATATATATATGTTTTCATATCTATAGGTTCTATTGGAAGTTACGAAGGTTTCGAAATTGGAACGCAAGAAAGTTCAAGAGGAACCAATAGAGGACAGCAACAAACCACAGTCGACAGAAACCGAGTACTTACTGGCTACTTTGACGAAAATGGTGTCTATCGAGATATACCAAGAAACCCTAAAGGTATGGAAATATTATTCAATGTAATGAAAGTTTTATACCGGTAATAATAATTGAATGAGCTGCTCTCTTTTCGACACTGATAAGATGTTTTGTTCGCTAATCCTGTTCTTCTTTTGTGCAATTGCAATGTATCATATGTAAGGTATTCAATATTAATACTATACGAGTACTATAATTGAATAAACGAAAATACTCAAATGTTATTTATTTGAATTGTGTGGCAGTATGTTTAAAAACACGTTCCGTACTGATGAATCGGACATTTGAATTTTTTTGTAAATCATAAAAAGTAATCTTTTTCAGGACACCTCATTTATAATAGAACGAATACCGTCGAAACATCCATCCCAATTGACCTACCGGGAGGTTCTCAAAACTTCCGTAATAACCTAGAAGAAACAGCTCTAGGATCAGGGTTTACAGTGCAGACCTTAGGAGTTGGTGGGGAAGGAAGCGAAAGTAGCTTAATAGGTTCAGTTTCAGGAACCGATAGACGACAGGGAGGATTTCAAAGTCAGTCTGGAAGTCAATATTTCGGAGCAGGAGGATCTGCTTTTGTTGGAGAAACTGGACAGAATTATCGTGGACAGGCAGCTTCTGGAAAATCTGGTAGTTTCAAGACTGAATGGACTGCAGATGGAGGCTACTCTGAAAGTGGAACAATTAATCCAACTTTCTTCCACAATACGGTCGAAGGAGATAATGTTCCTATTGGCACAAGAAATGATCGGGTATCTAGATTTAGAGAAAAAAGGATGATTCAAAGAGATCCGTACCAGGAGATACAAGCAATGGCTAAGTGCAATTCGACTAATTGTGTATATATAAGATGTGTGGTAGCAGATCTCGAGAAGGATAAGGAGGTTGTGATAGCATTGAGGTCTAGGTTAAATGTCAGAGCGATTAGAGAGGTAAGATTTCATATGCTTCAACAAACTAGAATTACAATTTTCATCTATTAGTGTTTTCAATGTAAACTTAGTTCGACTCTGATATCTTGTCTTTTTCAAACGCTGAATGGGGGAAAGTGATGTCATGAATATTTCTATTTGCATTCACAAGTATCACCATATCTCTTGACTATTTTACCTAATAGATGCAAATGTTCGTAGTGATCATGCTTTGATCACGCATCTATCTTTGTTGTGGTTACTTAGTTTATTGGATGGATATAGTTTATATAGTGATAGAAATGTATTTATTCGTGTTAACAAACCACACCCTATACCCTATACCTATAATGACAAATGTTTGTATGCGACTGAAACTTTCACATTATATAGTCAGCTTTCAAATTTAGAAATCAGCACCCTTATGGAACTAACTGTCCAAGTTCGTTTGAAGGATTTTCGTACAGGGCATTCCATTGAAAAGATATCGAACCCCTACATTCTTGTAGTGTAATGTTACCTTACTCTTTTCTTAATCGAGAGCAGGAAGGCCCTATATGTGCCCAGTGTGAACAACTAGCTCTTGATCTGTGGAGGCAAGCGCGCAGTTCGGTTCTTGACTTTTTATTAAAGTTCAATTATAAGTTCTAAAAAGGGTTACCAAATTAAAAGCTCTCATTTGGACGCCATATTCAGAAGTTTCTAGAAATACTCTACCACTTTTCAACACTTGTCACTGTAGACCAACTTACGAGTAGTTACACCGGGACATCATCACCCGAAGACAATTGTAGATACTAACAATCGAAACGTCGTGAAGTAACGTGGTTTGAAATCACTCAACTTTTAATTATATTAATTTATTTTATTTTATTTATTCATTTTTTTCACTCGTATTTTATTTCACTGTGGATTCTTTTCAAGTTTTTTGCTTGATATATTTGCCATTTTTAGCTATTTTTTTAAATTTCAATTGTATTGTTGATTTCAGGGATTTCAAATCATTTTATAAATTTTTGACAATGGAAGTCCGAACTCTGAAATTCATATCTTTTACAGTTCCATAATTTTTACAGTTTGGTCCCCACTTGATTCATCCTCTATTCTCCCGTTTTTTCCTCTTCAGAATTAACTTTGTGGTCATTGGATAATTGAATCTATTCATCAATCGGAGTTTTTGGAAGTATATTCAGTTCATGAATGCACTTTGCTGTGTAATCTATCAGATATTGTAGAAACTCGTCCCAAATTTTATTGTTCATAACCATCAGTTTTCTCTAACTCATTTCTTAGTTTTTCTTTAATGTTCATGCGATTTTCTTACAATTTCTCACTGAACTATCCAAATATTGCAGTTCTATGATGTTGAAAACTATTGTTGGCTTTGTCGTTCCATTCTGAATATGTTAATATTGTATTTTATGGACGTCTCAACCTGAAGATTTCAATGAAATATTCACCCAGGATATGATATTCAGTGCAGTTTCGTAGTCTGGCATTAGATTGATTGTTAATTACTCTGATCACCTTGGTTAGGATTCACGTGGGCAAGTTCATCTGCCCAACAGTCTGTTTTACATCAAAATAATAATTGTAATTCAGCTCACTGAACGTGAGATCGATTCACGGATGAAAATATTACGTAACTCGGCAATCTGCAACGGCACAATTGCATTGCAGTATGATGTATCATCATCCCACAATCTACTGGAGTGATAAATCCGGCTAATTTGAATATCTCTGAAGAACCTCGATGTATCTTGGTTACCTCAGGATGATAGTGTGTGTGATCTTATACCATAGTTACTGAAATTTCACCTGGACTCAAAGACATTATATACCTCAATTATTATGGCGCATCAAACTTTCTCTGAGGGGAAAGATAAAGAGGGAAAATTCAGAATTTCTGCAGATGTACTATTTGAAACATAAACTTTCAAATAATGCAATAAAGAATTTGTTGAATGAGCCCATTGGAATCATCATTATTCGAACAACATTTCACTGTTTAAATGTCAAAAATCTCCTGTTTCGAGACTTTTGTAGTTCTTCAACTTCTATGTAGTCTCCGGCAGTTCATGTTGAGCTAGGATAAACAAAAAACTCCCCCAGAATCTCTCTCAAATCAAGTCCAGTTGATGTGTAACTCCACCCGTCTCATCAACCAGTCGATCAGCAATCAATCGATCGGAACGCAAACTAGTTGAAATAACAGAGAAGCCAAATTGGTAAAGTCGCCGGATAATTTGTTCCATTTAGTCCACATTATTAGTTGAAATGGTCGATATTAGAGGAGATAATTTGGCCTTATTACGGATGCCCTACTGGGTGGCATCCAACACGACATTTCCTTTGATGAGACGAGAACTGACCGTTTACGGCGAACAATGCCGCGAGATCATTTTTCTGTACCAACTTGGAGGTTTCTGATCGATTGTTCCATCAACATGGACTAGGGAATGATAATTGTGCATCTCCATCAGGTTGCAGGTGAATTAGATTGTCAAGTCTTTTGTTTTTTATTGCGCATTTCGAACTGGTATTTTTCTCCAACGCGACAGCAAAAACGTTTTCTGTTGCATATGAATATTGACATTGCCATCTTCCGAATCGATTTGTTGAAAACTTACATCTAGATTGAAATTGAAAATACACAACGCAGATTCAATGAGAAACAAAAAATATATTGAAGGTATTGTAGAAAATTAAAAGGGTTGGTTTTATCTGTTGAGAAAGTATATAGGAGTTTTAAAAAGTCTGCAGCATATGGGTAACTTCTGTATTATCCATTTGTCAGAAAATTTTATTCCTGATAAAAATTGGTACATGGTAGGAAACTTGGATTTGACTTCCACGATAAACTGGACTGAATTTCGCATTGAAATAATATTATAAACAGTGAATTTTTGCTGGTATCTTTTTGACAACAATGTTTTTGACAGATCACCTGTTTCGTTTGGTCTACAATTTAACCATGAATCGACTTACGATTGAACAACGCTTGCAAATTATTGAATTTTATTATCAAAATTCACACGGCACGCGAAACAATGGCCCAATTAAGAGCCGCCTTCGGTGAATAGTTTATCTCATGTTTGAGGCCCGTCAATTGGCCGCCTAGATCGTGTGATTTAACGCTTCTGGATTATTTCTTGTAGGGTCATGTTGAGGCTAATGTCTACAGGAATAAACCAGCAACGACTGACGCTATGAAAGCCAATATTGAAGCATTTATTCGTGAAATACCGGTCGATATGTTAGAGAGAGTGTGCCAAAGTTTGAGTTTGCGCATGGGCCATCTAAAGTGGAGCCGCGGACAACATTTGTATGAAATCATCTTCAAACATTAAATTATAATAATCGTTCTATCGATTTCAACTCAATCCAAGTTTTCTGACACATACCAATTTTTATCAAGGATAAAATTTTCTAACAAATGGATAATAAAAAAGTTTCACATATGGTGCAAACTTTTTTGAAACTGACTGTATGGTGCAATTTTTTTCACTTTCAACCTTCAATGAGTGTAAATCAATAATTCATTTGGCCAAACTCAGTCAACCAAATAATTTTTTCTCAATTCTTCAAGCTTACAACCCTATTGGACATACAACTCAGAACTGAAAAAATATGACCAGTACAATACAATATGCAACACATGATACAACACGTGATCTTTGTCTATATTTTTTCATTTTCAGATGTCTAGGGTCTCCCAACAGGGTCTTCCAAATTTTGACAATTGATAACGGCCCACTTGTTGAAGTTACATCTGACAAATTAGTTTATTCAGTCACCAGGGACTAATATAGCATTCAACAACATGTGAAAATATCAAAATGGTTTTATAAAAATGGCCGTTTCTAATCGGGCAACGTACCGTGCGCTCCGCCCATTTCACGGTCGCTATAATCGTCCTACAGAGAGGACTATTCGCATTGTGGTTGGTAAATGTGAGCGTTGAGTCCACTGGTTTAGTAACCAGTGGACTCAACGCTCGTACTTCGACAAAACGCAAGATCTGCCGCTGTCTGTGAGAGTGTGCAGGAGAATCCAAAGCAGTCAATTTCACGTCGCTAACAAGAACTCGGCCTTTCGCAGACAACAAATTGGCAAATTTTGCATCATGACTTGGGCCTGCAGCCGTAAAAAATTCAATCGACTCGGGAACTGAAGGTAAACGACCATAGACAACGATGTGTGTTGGCTGAATGGGCTCTAGAGCAGTTGGCAACTGACCCTAATTTTTATCGAAAAATCATCTTCAGCGATGAGGCCCATTTCTGGATGCTTGGGTACGTGAGCGTCCAATGCATCCCAAAAAAGTCACTGTTTGGTGTGGGTCTTGGGATAGCGGAGACATCGGTCCATATTTTTTTTGAGAACGACGTTGGCCACGTCATCACTGTCAACGGCGAGCACTATAGGTCGATAATTACCAACTTCTTTTGGCCCCCAAACTTTCAATTTTGAAAGAATTTTTAACTAATTGGTCCAAATCGTCATACTGATGTTTTATAAAAAGGGAAAATTCTTGACCTACTCGTCCACAATAAAGGTTGATTTTTTCCTCCTTCGTGACTTCCCTAGCAATGATGAGATCAATGCTGTCCTGTCCGATAAGAATTCGTGGTTTTACACAGTGCATAGATCCGATATTTACTTGTTGAAGATGATTCCATTTCTTGAATAGACTTTTAGAGTCGATTGAATGTACAGGAAGAGATGAGTTATGGAATATTTCTAACATTATTCAAATCGTACTCAATATCTTCATTCTTTCCTCTAATCTTCAAACTGATCTTCTTCGAATTGAGTTCCTCACAGGTCATAGAATTTGTCCAACTGAGTTTCAAACTTTCGGTTGGTCCAGTAGCACCTATTTTCTCAGCCAAAACACCATCAACCATGGCCACCGTAGAACCTTCATCAGAAAGAGCATAGGTGTTGATTTCACCTTTGGGGTCAGTAAATTCTACAGGAGTTATTCTTAATAAACCTCTAGACTTTTTGATTCTGGTGGAATGATGGCAGACTTGCTCATCGGAGTTTTCCAGTCATTGACATCACCTTTTTTCTTGCTTTTACGATCTAGAAAATTTTGTATATTTGTCGAGATATTCAAAAAAAATCTCACCTCACTTTTTGTTTCACTAATTTATTCATAAGTTTTGTAATTTTTTTCAGCGTCTTTTCAAAGTCTTCCTCAAACTTTTTACGTGACAATACAAATCGAATGACACCTAGATCGAAATTTTTGAAGACTAAATAAAAATTTCAGAAGAAAATGGTTCATGTAACATCTGTTATCATTTGATTCCATGCATGACCTGAAGTACTGCCAGAGTCCGATACCTCAGACATTTTTGATGGTGTTCTACTGTATTGCTTATAAACAGATGAGGACACATCCTTCTCATCATTTTTTTGGGGCACCATTTGGGTTTCTCACTTCGGATTTCAATTTTTCTACCGTGTTTTTAATTGTATATCGAAAACCATTTGATTTGTTTCAACAACAACTCTTGAGTCTTCAATTTGTTTCTTGAGACATTCCATTACAGTTTTCCTAACGAAGTCCGTGATGATTGTTTGGACTTCTTTCCGATCGAAAATAAAAATCAAGATAGCTCTAGTATCGCTGAAACTTCTTGTTTTTGTTCTTATGGCGGGACTGATTTACTGTACGTATATACACACATTCTTTGATATACCGACAGATGCAAACACATCCGTTCGCTAGAACGGTCAAGACAGACATAGATTTAATCATGGTTAACAATACACATACTTGACTGATCGAAATAAAAATTCGATATTTTTAAGAGTATGTACAATAGAATTTCCACTTTGACTTGATGCTGCAACCAAAACAGTCTGCAAAAGACCAACTCCTTAGTAACTCACAGCGGTCGTGACTTGTTTGGGCCCATTTCGAAGGTCTCAATGAGTAAATAGCCGTAGTGTCAGTGACTTTGACTGAGGTTTCGATACGTCGACCTAGGCATGATTTTTTCTATTACTTATTTTTAATTTTGTTGTTCAATGTTCCAAAAAAAGTAAATTGGTAAGTGTTTCTTAATGCATTGAAAATTATTCAATTATAAGTGGTTTGGTTATTTTATAAACCCTTTTTCTTGCAGTATCAGAGGGCCTCGCGGAATGTACCTTGCCAACATTGAATTTAGGTCTTGCGCCGCCATTGCTTGCTAACCCATAATAATTCAAAGAAGTTTCAGTTTCAGACGAATGTTTCGTATTAGCAGTGCGATCATTAAACTACCAGACCATTCTGTATTCAATCTGACTGGAGTTTTATCCCAACACCAAACTGTTATTTTTAACACCTCGACACGTGTTTCGATTACCAAATGATCATCTTCAAGAGGAAGATTAAACTAATTCTAGATACAGATTTTGTCTTATTTATAACTTAGGTACCTCTACTAGTTACCTGCTTCTCATTGTCTTGAAGTAAATTTTAACAGTGTTGCCATATGCCAGGTAATTCTCTAAGGTGGCTCACCCCTATAACTTTTTTATTATTGGATATAGAAAAACGAAATTTGATGGTTGTGCATTATAGTTCAATATATTTTTTTTGATATATTTACTTGCTTTGCTGTACGTCCGGTTTAACCAGGAATGACTCCAACTTTTGATTTTTAAGTAGGACATTCTATATATTTTTACTTATTTTGGTCGAGAATGAATTTTTAAATCTGAAAATACTTCACTTGTCAATATTTGACAATCAAAATCATTTTTATTTCAATTTTTATTTTTTGATCTAGAATGCCATGGATCGTGTGAATCGCTTCATTTTTGATCAAGTAACATGTCGCAAATATGAATTTTTCCAGTTAACTTGTTTTTTTCAAATGGAAAGGGGGTGGCTCGTCGGCTTTTGTGGAAGATCGTTTTCTAACGAATAATTTGATGCCACAAACTTTCACTTTATATTCTCTATTTTTCTGAATAATTACAAGACACGATCATACCTAATGACAAAAAATACTGTTACGATATTTATTAGGGTTCGTTTCGGAACAATAACACTAATGACTCTTAAATAACTTTTATTTACTTTACTACACAACTACTGCACTGATTATAATTCACTTAGAATACTCGCTCGCTTAATATTTCGAACACTCTCTTGCTACAACTCTTCAGCCCCCGAAGGAACTCGTTCTTTTAAAGTGAGGTCGATTCATTCAGAATTTCTAGAAGTCCCATGCCGATCACGATTTTTCGAAATTATTGCGCTTCCAAGGTCGACGGTAGGGATTTTGTAACAATACGTAATCGGTATACTTAAACACTGTTCTGTTATTCTAGTTATCCGTGACAAACAATTGAAGCTGTTGCTAGGACTACCTAAACAAATGGGCTAATGAATGTGCTTTCTCTTCTAAAAATTTATTCGTTGTGTAGTAGC
>WOGR01012765.1:0-10079 GCA_015342045.1 Leptinotarsa lineolata | reverse complement strand
CAAAATGATGTCATTCCAAGTTTAGCAAATTTATATCCTGATCCAGGAAACCCTCAAGTTCCAGTGAATACGATATGGTTTCAGCAGGATGGAGCATCACCACATCACCAAGTTGATGTCCGGCAATACCTAGATACATTTCTCAATCGGTGGATAAGGAGGCGAGGATCGATTGAATGGTCAGCGCGATCACCTGATCTTTAATCATTAGATTTCTTTTTATGGGGATATGTAAAGAGCAACGTGTACAAAATTAAACATTCAGATTTGAATGTTGAAATAAACTTGAGAGCGATAAAATTTTTGAATAGGGAATGAAAAGACCTTTCAAACGATATATCACAAATCTATACTTCCCATTTGAAAACTTGGGGGTTGTATCTGTCATTCGAAGGGGGTTGAAGGTAGGGATGGCATTTTTACGTTGAAGAATGTCAAATTATAATTCAAATTTGAGGTGTTTCGGGATTTTTTGAAAATATGTACAATAACCGAAATAATGAATTTACTCCATTTGGTTTTCACACACTGTATATCCATCGACATAACGCGTTCCCGAGAGTGATTAATTGCCACGTAAGGTATTCCTACAGTATTCGTGAGACACCGATGTTGCCTTACGCTCCGGGGGATATATTGAACCCGTTGTGAAGGATGAAAAGTGCTGCATTTATTGGAATTATTCGTTCCCCACCCTCAGGATGAATCAAGCGAATCCTGGTCCTTCTCGACCATCAAAGTATAGTGTGGAGTTTTCGGCTCCGAATGAGACGAATGCTGTCTGAGAAGGGAAGGAAAAACGAACGACTAATCGAGATGTTTCTCTTTGAACTCCACAGACTCTATCAAGACCACTCTACTGATCGGACCCAATGATCACCTACCTCACGGTGTGGAGAGTGTTCACTGTTTGATAATGCTGGCACATTCCCCCGAATGAATGGGAGCTGAGGGGCTAAGGCTCGACTAGCTAACTCTTCGGTTGAAAAATAACAATAATAATAATGAAGATAATAATAATAATAACTTACTTGGATCGAAGAAGACGATGGCTTTGAGGCAGGCGAACTCCGTGTCGTCAATCTGGACATCGTTCATCGGCTTCACCAGTTCGTCGATGATGCGGGTGCCCACCCTGGAGATGCTTAAATCTGGGGATAGGTTACGATGATCTGGTAACATCACTGCTATATTGGACACGAGTCCATACATAAGTAATATCGCTTTTCATGTTCGTACATTTTCCCAAAAATCTCATCAACCACCCAGCGGCGAAGGAACACAAACAAACAATGGTTTCGCATGCAAATGCGTGTCGTGATTAATATGGTGGGTAGGGAATTTTTCAAAAGTTTTCTCATTCTGTCCCAATCAATAATAACGAAGTGCGCAAAATTTTAGATGAATAGTTTGAACAATGAAATATTATATAATCAACAAATTAATTCTGGTTGCCTTGGGATCTTTCTCCTTCCTTTTTCAAAACATATTCATTTTATTAAAACTGGCACATATTTGCTGCTAAGAAAATGCTATATTTATTCAATAGAGAAACACATTTTTATGGCTGTCAAACTCAAAAAGGCGCCATCTATGGGATCGACAGCATACGAATGTCAAGGATGGAGGAAGCCCTCCAAGACGTCTTCTATCCTTCACTGCAAGGCAATTAAATGGAATCAGAGCCCAAAGACGAAGCATTCGTCATCCAACACCAGATAGTGCTGTTTTGATCCACCACCTCAAGTTCCAGTGAATACGATATGGTTTCAGCAGGATGGAGCATCACCACATCACCAAGTTAATGTCCGGCAATACATCGATACATTTCTCAATCGGTGGATAAGGAGGCGAGGATCGATTGAATGGCCAGTCGATTGAATGGCCAGTCGATTGAATGGCCAGTCGATTGAATGGCCAGTCTCATTAGTGGTGCTAGGTTGAACCACGATGCGTTGTAGGACTCTAATCTCATGGTCTTTGCATGGTCTCCCCTTAAGAAGAGGAAATGTGATCGCTTCACCATACTCATGCTTGTCCTTCAAATACAGCTGAGTCTAACAATGCAAAGCTCAGCCTATCACTGATGAGAACTTTTCGGACCGAAACAACGCTGTCTGGTGTTTGATCACAAATGCTTTGTCTTGAAATTTCTCACGATATTGTAAAAAAGCGGAATATGTTAAGAAAGAAAATAGAGAGACCTTCAGAGGGAATACGAGAAGTTACCATACTGGATGTCAGAAAACTATGTAGAACGTATTAACATTGATGAATCTATGATGTTTGGATGCTCTGGTGATCTCTCCGAAACATTTTTCGAGTTCCTTATAATCCAATATCTTGGCATTATCATCGATAAAAAACTCACCTGGAACGCTCACTTGGAAAAAGTTTTACACAAATCCAAACTGTCCCTATCGACATGTCGAAGGATTTGCGGTAAAACTTGGGGTTTAGGTCCCAAACAAATCTATTTGATATATGTGATGATTGTCAGACCAATGATCACTTATGGAGCAATTGCCTGGTGGCCGAAAGATTTACAGAAAACGGCTCAGGCGAAGCTCTCTGGCATACAGAGACAGACTTATTGGCCATCAGTGGTGCCATCAGTACCGCACCGGCAGCGGACATGGAGGTCTTTCTAGATCTACCTCCTCTCCATATTTTTCTGGAGAAAGAGGCTAGATGGATTGCACATAGATTTGTGCACATTGCAAATTGCACAAATCAATCTAATGTAGAGTACAACAGACTGCTGGTTGACACTGGAAGTTACAGCAATCTGAGAATGACCTCTGTCAACTACGAACTTCCTTATAAAGTACTGTTTCCACGTAGAGAGGATTGGATCCTCCGGGAGAAGAAAATGTTAATAGCAGATAGTTGTTGGTTCACAGATTTTATGCAGGTGTTTTTAGTTGCAGACCCAGGGCAGAGATATCAACCTGCCTAGGAACCTATGCGACGGTATTTCAAGCGAAAATCTATGCTATTTAATTGTGTGCGGAGAGATTGGGAGAATCCAACCTCATACACAAGTCAATAAAAATAATCTCAGACCGTCAAACGACATTGGAAGCTCTTGGCTCCTACCGAGCAACATCTAAATTGGTAGCAAATTGCCAAAAACGACTCTTCCCGATAGGAAGACTTAAAATATTGTCTCTGGTTTAGATTTCCGGCCATACTGTTTTGGAAGGCAATATGGCTGCTGACTCCCTTGCAAAAAAAGGTGCTACAAGCAGCTTCATCGTACCAGAACCTGTCATTGGCATCGCTTTAGGCTTTGCTAAACAAACATTGAACACCTAAATGGCAAGAAGATTTATGGACTACGATATTTAACAAGCCTTCCCACAGGTCACTATCGTCCGAATCATATTATGCAGAAGCTCAAGACTGTCAGAAGACAGTATGTGTCGTCTCTGTTTGGATAATGATGGTCTGTTTGTTTTGATAGCAGAAAATCGTCGAACACGCAAAACTCTCCTATGTTTTATGCATCTCACCAACAAATTAAACATGCTGAACAGCTAAAAATGTGAATATATGTTCGAGACGAGTGTACCAACATAAAAATCAACAAAAAGCCAATCGAATGTTTGTAGCCCGCGAAATTTGAACATTCACCTAATTTTTTTAACATTCCACGTTATTATCCTTTTTTTTAATAGTCATAGACAAAATTCAATTATTTGTCGGGCACGCGGGGGAAATCCCTAGTTACCAATAATAACTAATCCATTTCTATTGATAATGGAGGTTATAATATGAAAACGATACAAATGTTCATAGAAATAGTATATTGAAGAGAAAAATACACTTCGTGGTATACCAAACTTGTAAAAACTAAGTAGCTTCAACTAGAAACCTAAGTAACTCTATGCAAGTTGAGTTCAAGGTGTATTTCTTGGAAGAATGGTGTTACGAAACAGTGGATAGTATTAACGAACACATTCGAAACGGCAAACTATTTATTACGTGAACTCTTTCATTCCATTAGTAGAACAATAGATGGTGTAACGTTTTGGTTGTGTAAATTCAAAACATTTCTCCCAGAGGACGAATACTCAGTTCCTGAACCTGGAAAACAAAAAAGATGTAAATTATCAACCACCTCGTACCTTTAGAGTATTATTTATATTTGAAGTTATTATTTGAGATAATTATTCAAGAATTCATTATCAACTACTAAACACATAAACTCATCTCACATGAACTGTTGGACCAGTAGATAAGACATACAAAACAGCCTGGGAAATGTCTTCTGATTGCAGGCTAGGCATGGTTTTTAGGGCTTCCTTCATCCCCTCTTCTGGTAAAAAGTTCATAATTTCTGTTTGAACAAACCCTGGACTTATACTCTGTAAGGTGAATTCAAATATTTACTAAATTTGTAGCATAAATGTTTTTGAAAAGAAACTCATTTACATTCCCTAAAACAATTATTACATGATACAATTTTGAAGGGTTTTCCCACAGGGATTTCAGAACATCGACAATTGATAGCGCCGTCTTGTTAAAGCTACATCTGTCTCATTTTGCGGTCGCCATAATCGTCCTACCGAGAGGACTATTCGCAATGTGATGAATAAATTTCAATCCACTGGTTCAGCAAAAGATCGACCAACACCCGTACGTCGACGAAGCGCAAGATCAACCGAAAACATCGCCGCTGTCTAAGAGAGTGTGCAGGACAATCCGAGGCAGTCGATTTTGTGTCGCTCACAAGAATTTTGCAACGTAACTTGGGCCTGTACCCGTACAAAATTCAACTGACCCAGGAACTGAAGGCAAACGAACATAGACAACGACGTGTGTTCACTGAATGGGCTCTGGAGCAAAAAAAACATCAAAATCGTTGGAATTGGGACGATACCAATCCACATGAGATCCAACAGCGTCCAATGCATCCCGAGAAAGTCACTGTTTGGTGTGGATTTTGGACTCGCGGACTCAACGGTCCATATTTCTATGAGAAAACGTTGGCCAGGCCATCTCTGTCAACGGCGACCACTCTAGGTTGATTATTACCACCTTTTTTAGGCCTGAATTGGATGATCTGGATACCAACGACATGTGGATTCAACAGCTCATGCCACACAGCTCATGCCACATTGAATATTCTGCACGAGCGACTTGAGGGCATGGTTATCCCGCATGGGGGTGATGTGAATTGGCCACCGAGATCATACGATTTGAACCCGTCAGACTTTTTTGTTTTCTCAAGTCGCAGGTGTATGCGATTCGAGAAAACCTCACAGGACTTGAGAAAAGCCAACATGACTCATGTCATCGGTCAAATTCAGCCTGATTTATGAGCCAGAGTCATGGAAAATTTGACGTTTCGGATGCGCTCCACCCAGAGAAGTTGTGGCGGTCATTTGAACGATATTATATTCCACACACGAATAAAAATTTTCAATGATATAATAATAATAATAATAATAATAATAATAATAATAATAATAATAATAATAATAATGTCTTTTATTTACCAAGGTAACATGTAATGTACAAAAAATTATAGTGCCTATGTAGTAAAAGAGGGGTAATTCATAATGCTTACAGAATGACTTGAATTTTTGCGTTTCATGCGAGACTTTAGTTGCGCGATAGCTGTTTTTCATATAGCCAGTTACGAGCCTGTAGCTTGAAAAGTGGCAGTTTCAATTTTTTTTAGGTATGTGGAAAGACTATTGTAATGATATCTCACACACACTTTGTTTTATTTCAATTTAAAGATGGAAAGCATCCAATGGAAAGCACCCAATATATAGAGAGACTTTCATTTAGCGCTATATCATATATAGCATATACGATATAAAAGCTTGTCGCAAAATCAACTAATCCAATTTTATAAAAAAACATATTTTTTTCTTGAAATTACTTATGTTAAGATCAAGTTACGTATTATATTCTTTTTTATTTACACAGTCAAATATCGCTACAAGCTTAAATTATGAAATGAATGAAAAATGAAGAATTTTGTTCAATTTGAAGTTAATTTTCTTTATTTAGAGCATCTAAGCCAACGCATCTGATAAAAACACACTTTTTCTATACTGAAACAAAACATTCTTTCGACGCGTCTTTCGCCAACTAATTTAGCATCCGGAGATAATATGGTATATCTTCTCATGATAATGCTAACTTGTTTAACAAAAGGCGTGTGGAGAAATACTGTTTTTGTACAGTGTTAGCTGAATTATTTCACGGCAGAGGTTCCAATTCTATCTACCAAAATCAAATCTTGTTTTTAAAAATTTTTTTACTAATAAAATAATTTTTAATTTTTAGCTATCACTTTCATAACGGGTGTTTCCAAACTACAATACAAAACTTCAGATGCTTAGTCGTTTCGTCAGTTTACATCAGAATTTCTGAGATACAGTGCATTGAAATTTAAAAAACAACGGTATTTATAAAATTCCATTAATATCCTTATACCGATTTGGTTGAAATGGTACAGTTTTATAGAACTCATTTAGTTCTAATTGTATTGAAATTATTTATGTCCAGTGGCTTCTCAGTGGGGACCGCAGCCAACAATATTAAAAAAAGTACGCCTCTGCCATATTTGATGTGTTTTTTGATTTTTTCCGATCAAGCAAATGATAATACAACTGTATGGTCTCTTCTGCTTTCTTCAAGTTTCGTTTTCGTTTTTGAGAAAAAAAAATAAAAGTCACTTTCAAAAATTATCCCTGGACGACATAAAACAAAAATCATCAACAAAAAATTCATTTCGATAGAAATAAGTGACTCAAATCAAGAAGAAACCGTTAATTCTAAAAAATGAGAAATTCAATGATAAACTTTTTGGAAGGTTGGTTAACGTTAGGTTTTGTTGGATTTCCTATGTTTTGAGCATCTTTATGATACTTACCGTTACTTTTATCTCTGTCTTATTGAATCTCAATTCGTGTCTCAAACTCTCCGTGAGGGCCGTAACAGCAAACTTAGAAGCAGGATATACACTCAAATTTGGAGAGTTGGGAACATTGTGGCCGGCTAAGCTGTTCATGAGGATGATGTGACCGGCGATATTGTGCTTTCTCATGATCTTGATGGCTTCACGATTGCAGATACAAAGCCCCAACACGTTTATGTCGAATACCCGACGCCAGTCTTCGGTTGCTCCATCTGGTCGAGAAAAGTTTATAAATTTGTGTTTAATTGTTGTTGATCAAGTTGTTAATCATAATTTGAATCTTTTGGAAGAGAAACTATATTGTAGTATTTTCATTCCCGTGGTACCATCGAAGCGGGCGGATCGAGTAGGTTGATATATGGCCGTAGTCGTGGCCAAAGCGCTTTATGAAAATGACGTCGAGTGAATTGAGTTGAACAAGTTTAGAAAATGTATCCTTTTTTCTGCTCCAAGAAATAGAGAGTTGTTCACATAATAAAAATGATGACCTCGAAAGTTTAATTTGTTGGAAAGGATACTTAAAGTTATCATACTGCATAAAAAATTGTATTTTATCGTTTCAGATATTTATAACGATCAGTTATAAGTCGGTTGGTGCAGTAAATGCAGTACATGTCCAGCATGTATACAAGATTCGATTGTGAAAAATCGTAATTACTGTCAGCGATAAATGACAAATTAACAGTTTGGGAGCTCGCCGCGATGTGGCGCGTTTCTTGAAGATGAGTGCCACGTCAGCTCATTCAAAATGCAATAATATGTTCGTCAAGAAATGTTATCGGATATATGCAGGCCATTTTTCAGTTCATCCCACTCAGGTAAGACCTTAAAGGTCGGTTAAATTAGACAAAAGTTTTCTATTTTAGGAAACTAAAATAATCTCTTTTCAGATCGAGAATATCAGTGGTTGTTTTTTCGAATATTCGCGAAAAACTGGAATTGTCGAATTTCGTTTTTTGGCTGTACCGCCTCCATTTAGATTAATTTAAAAAATACCTGAGGAACTTTCAAATAAAATTAGTCCTCCTGGTAACATGTTGTTTTTCAATTTGGATGAGTAAAAACAGATATTATGGTTGATTCTCCGTCTTACTGACATCAACATTAAAGTATTAACAGTTCTTTAAATGGAATGCAATTATCGCTCAAAGAATAGATAAGTGGTTTTTCTGTTAAGCATTTTTATCATGATTTTTTGAAAAGCCTTTTCCAAAATCTCAATAAGTGAAAAATCACTTGTTAGAATTATAGAAGAATTTGAATTCAAAATTGTTATAATTATAGTAGGTGAAAATCAATTGATATAATATATATGATGTCTTGAAAATTCAGTTAACTGAAATATTTTGATGTGTAGCTCGTATAATATAAGTATCATATATGAGATATAAATAAAACCGAATCGAATGTTCGAAAAAAACATACAGTAATCTTACTAACTTCTACTCTTTACAAATGCCTTCACAGATTTACTTCTTTCACTCCATCTTTTTGTCATAAAATTTCGCTCGGCAAGATAGAAGCACAAGAATTGAATTCTGCTTCTGAATTGATTTTCATTAATAAACATTTCTGGAAAAATTTGTTTCAAAAGATAGGGTCCCAGACTCACCCACTAAACTACTTGGACTTAAAACACCAGCATTGTTCACGAGGATATGAACAGGTCCGACATTTTCCGTTGTCCAACGAAAACTTCTAAGGATGTCCTCTTCTTTCATGACGTCGCATTTGAGGGGGTAAAGCTTCCCAGGCTGGTTACTCAAAGTCTTGGATAATTCTTCGATTTTTTCAACCCGGCGTGCTAAACCGACAACCTGAAATCATATTAAGGATTTGACCGTTATAAGATTCTTTATGATTCACTGGGAAATCGTATGAGTTATTGATTACTATTTGACTACTCAACAAAAAATAAACAAAAATCGTGAAAAAATACGAATTAGATAGCAACGATATAGAAACTCCCAATGAAAATGATTCAAAGTTGAGTGATCGTTCAGAAAAATAATCCAGGAGGCCCTTCCTTCTTATCTTTCAGAGAAAATCTGAGATCTTGTGTCGTCATGAAGCACTTTTCACGAGTTAGCAAAAATTGGAACAATACTTTTCAAGGCAGCTGCCCAAGAAGCAGATGAAATTAGTTTAGTTTTTGACACTGAACGAGGTGACGACAACTCTGCCACCGACTTGGAACCCGTTTAGCAAAAAGCCGCCGATGAAACCGAAGATTCGATTAATCGCGGCAATTACAAGGAACTTTTAATGTTATGGGGCAAATATGTTTCACAATTTGGCACTTTTTCAAATGGTAGCGTTTTTTCGGGCACCTCAAAAACCATCCAAAATGAGCTTATAGACAGTGTGGCATATATTATTGAGGAAAATATAAGCAAGGAGATTGAAAGTGTTTCTTTTTTTGCATGGGAAATTGATGAAACTACTGATATTACCTGTACATCACAACTTTCAATCGTTTTTAGATATGTCAAAGATGGTAATGTGGTAGAACATTTTATGGGTTTTCATGATGTTCCATCTGGGCGCACAGCTGATTTGTTTAATTTTTTAATTTGTACGTGTGACACCTATAATTTTAGGCAAAAGTTAATTGCGCAAACCTATGACCTAAATTTAGTATCAAGCAAAGCGTGCAACAACATAAAAGATTGCCGCGTATTTTTTTTCAAGTTTGTCTGGATTTTCGGCAATCTTTTCAAAATCCACTAAAAGAAGCCATGTTTTAAATGAAATATGTGGTAGCCGAATGCCAACTTTTGCTGCTACGCGTTGGAATTCTACATCTCGAGCAGTAATTTCAGTGCATTCAAACAAACACAAATTGATTGATGGCTTTGATTTTATCCTAAACAGTGACGATTTTAAAACAGACGACCAACGTCTTAGGGAGGCGAGAGGTTTCAAATATATTTTAAATGATCACAAGTTTTGTTTCTTGTTAGAAATATGAAATATTTAAATTAATATTTAAACATACCAATGTTGTTTTTTCTATTCTTCAAAATAAATCAATAGATATTAATTACTCAAAACAACGGTATAACAATTTAACAGAAATTTTGATGAATTTTAGAAACAACGATACATTTTTTAATAATATTTTCGAGTCAATTGATTT
>WOGR01012764.1:0-10079 GCA_015342045.1 Leptinotarsa lineolata | reverse complement strand
CTGGAGAATGAAATTGACACGCATTTTTGTGGATTGAGAAACAAATCATTATTATCACAGAATTTTTTGAGCCGCTTCAAGTCCTCCTGAATTTCTCCGCTATCATCTGAATCCTTTACTGTGTGATAGATTTTCAAGTCATCGGCATAAAGTAAAAATTTGCACTTATCAAAGCAACTAGAGATTTCGTTAATGTATATAATGAAGAATAAAGGACCCAGATGGCTGCCTTGAGGAACTCCGGAAGATACCGTGAAGGGGAGTGACGTAAATCCATTTATGGCCACTATTTGTGACCTGTTATTCAAATAGGACCATATCCACCTCAATAAAAAGTTATTCACACCGACTTCAGCAAGTCTTTTCAATAAAGTTTTGTGAGTTATCTTATCAAAGGCCTCACTGATGTCGGTATATACAACATCCACCTGAACCTGTTTATCCATCGAGTTTAATAAAATATCGGTGAATCCTCTTGAATTGGTTTCTATCGACCTATCGGGGAAGAAACCATGCTGTTTACTGATTATGATGTCCTTGATTGTATCAAGGATGTTATTATATATTATTTTTTCAAAAAGTTCGCCAAATACACATAATTTACTGATGCCTATAATTCTTCACATTGTATCTGTCTGCTTTTGTAGATTGGTACAATATGCGAAATTTTCCATTTAGCAGGAAAAATTCCACTCTGCAATGATTTATTGAAAATATAGAGCAGAGGCGAGACAATATTGGGTATATCATCAGGACCTCCATTATTTTTATATCTAACGAGTTAATAGCTGTCAGTAAGTTACATTCATTTATTACGACGGATTCGACTGGGGAGATAAGGAAAGTTGTTTCAATTATGTCAATAGGTTGAATGAAGTTGTTTTTGAAATTTTTAGAGAAAAGGTTACAAATTGTGTCCCCGGTGTCTGCAGTTTCATTGTTAAGATATATTTAGCTTGGCATACCATTTGTATTTTTTCTCAATTTTTTAATGAATTTCAAAAAATTTTCGAGTTCCTATTGATTTCATTTTCCATATTTTCAGAATACTCCAAAAAATCACGTCTAATGAAGTTCTATTGAACGTGCTCGCAGGTTTTTGAATTCCAGATAGTCGATTTGGTTTTTGAATATTTTAAATTCTTTTTGTACACGATTTTTTTTCAATATTATCTGGATAGTTTCACTTTTGAATTATATGGGACATGTTTGTCAATAAGTTCATAGACTGTCGAGTAGAACTCATTCAGACACGTGTCAGCTTCCTTTCCAGAAAATATTCCAGCTCAGTCCTTTTCACTGAATTCAATGTTCAGAGCATCGTAATTTGTTTTGGAGAAGTTACAATATACATTGTGTTTGGAGGTCAATTTATGGAATTGTTTTTCTTTTAGTAGAATTTCAACTGCAGGGTGGAGGGAATCTTCATTAATTATATCTATTGATTTATCTACATATTGTACATGATTTCTTTTACAAAAAATCAGATGTAGTATCCTGTTATTATTGTCAGTGACATTATTATATTGTAATATTTTTAATGATAGAAGGATGTCAATTAGTTCAGGATACCTTCTTTCGACATTTCTGTCTTCAAGATAAGACTAGTTATTTACTAGATTCCATTCGATAGTGGAAAGACTGAAGTCGCCTAAGATGAGTATATTGTTTTTGGATAATGTTGGTTTGTTTTTATGCAATTGGTTGATAAAAGAGATATATGCTGAACTGTTACCTAGGGGAAGATAATCACAACAAATTTAAAGTTTTTTTTCTTTTTCTTCATGAATGGATATTCATAGGTCCTCGGCATCTGACTGAAGATATGGATGATGATCGACTCGTAGCGTTGCGGTCACTGCAATCATTACTCCTCCGCTATCAGATTTCAAGGAGCCCGTAGTTTCCCTATCTCGTCGAAAAACTCGATATCTGTAACAGAATAGTTCACCAGAGTTAACGCTTGAGTTGAGCCATGTTTCAGTGAAACAAAGAACTTGGAAATCATAGGATTTGAGGTTATCAGAAAATTCTCTAGATTTTGTACGAAGTCCTCTAACATTTTGTAAATATATATTCAGATTCGTTTTTCCAGCCGTTGGTAATAAAATTCATCAATAACCATGTTCACCAATTGTTATAGAACGCAAGAAAATGGTGAATTTTCAAAGTCTCTTACCTTCACGAGTATCACCTCACCTGGTAGGGGTAATTTAACTCCCCCACATCAGGACATGACAGTGGAGTACTGCAATGTTGATATGAGAGTAGTTGTTTCGAGAGGGCTTTTTATTCCAGTCTGAAAATTATTTTCATGTATAATCTTCACATCTTTGTGAAGAGTTTGTTTCGAAATTGATTGCTTTCTTCCTTACTTTGTCAGTTTGCCACCTTTCTTCTTATGACAACGTTATCAAAAAACTGTTTCGGTATCGCAGGTAATTGCTAGTTATTTCGTTTTTTCAGTATATTTTAATATCTATGAGTTGTTTTTACCACAAACTTCTAGGAGTCTACTTGGATATTAATACTTTCTAGCGTTTCTAAGCATTTCATTTCTATTACGCTTGTTTGAGAAAAAATAAATGGAAAAAAGTGATTCTTGAGCAGTTTAACTTTCATAATTGAAAGTGGTTATTTCGGATGGATTTTTTGCTTCCAATTTTTATCTGAAAGAAACTTGACAATCTACACATTACTGTGAAAAGTGCTTATTGATACACAGAATAGTAATGATAAATGGCATTTATTTTACTTGGCGGAGTTTAGCATACATAGGTATTCTCTCACCCAACCAAGCATATATAAGTTAGATACATATAAATGAAATTAATTCTGGAATAATTTTCATTTTCCACTCATATATTTGTTCATATGCTAGGTTCTTGAGAATTTTTGATAGTAGCCGGTAGTACTCGTATGTTCATGGGTCTCAAATCACTGTAGGAGTTTAGCTTGGATATTTTGTTGAGAGGAAGTACCACAGATTTTTTTAAACTATCTGGATAACATACTTGTTCTACATCTATTAGATATTTATTAACAATGTAGGTTATCATTTTGATGGATATCTGATCGGAGCCGGTAGCATTTTATTTCGTTGAAAAAAACCTTCTGTGTCAGAATTATCGATAGGATGGCATTTGAATAATACGTTATGATTTTGACGAGTCGAGAAATACTGAGTTATAATTGTAGTTGACGGTTGGGTGACAGCTTGATTGATCGATGAAATGAAACGATAATTTATTTTATTTGGGCTGAGTCGGTCAGGTACATTATTTTTGTATTTGCTATCAAAAAGATGTGTTTCGAAGTTCCTTGGAATTGTGTTGGTCTTGAAAAGGTAGAGTTTTATAGATATATATTTTTTTGTTCTTTCGGTAGTTCCTCACCTTTTAATATTGATTTCGAAGTAGGAAACTAAAAAGGCTTGTATCTTAAAATCGATTATTTTGACTCAGAATAACTTTCGAAAATTTTCCGCATTAGCTATATTACACTACTCAGTACCAAGAGATAAAGCAGTAAAACAAATTGAAATTCTGAGCAGATTACATAACATGGATGAATAGTTACTATCAGAGACGTATGTCAGGATCTTAGAGAAGGTACGTGGAGACGTTCCCCATTGGCCATCAGAAACACTGTAATTAATTCAGTCTAGTCACCGGGGATCCCTGGCAAACACCTCGAGTTTCAACTGTTTCACGGAACTCTATTCAGTCGAATAGGTATAATTTGTTGCCTCAGTGACTTTGTTATCCTGTATTGTAATTCGCGATTTCGCATGGGAGATCAAGACGACGTAATTCGCATTCATGTATGTACTTCTGATAGCGACGTATTCTCGTATTTGAACACAGAAGTGGGAAGATTTGAACATTTCACAAAAATCGTAGTAAAACTCACAGTTTTCATTTTGTCGAACAAGATTCGAATTTTGAAGGTTATCTTCCATATGGTGGCGGCATCTGATTGACGAAAAACCTATTGCCGAAATAGAATAAAAATGACAGCTCCTACCGTTACAAATAATAATAAGAGTTCTGCATTCAACAACATACTTATGTATGAAATTTCCAAATATGAAGATGAACTTCGTAAATGTATAACATCTGGTGATCATTTTCCTCTGTATTTCTTTTTTTTTTCAAGTAACTTCCTTCATGATTGCAGTTTCAGATGCCTTAGGCGGCCCTTACACAAAAATATTGATGTCAATAATATTGTAGAAGATAAAAGCAGTTAAATTTTTATTAGGAGCCAATTGTGAAAATTGTATAATTAGCATATGGGATAGTGTTATTGATTGTCATCAAGTAATGGATCAGTGAATTCATAATAATGAAAATATTTAGCAACTGGAAAATTGTGTTTGATTCATTGAACTTAAATACCATTCAAAATTGAAATTGTAATTTTTAAATCACCTACAACCGCTATTTCATATTTCGCTTCATAAATTTGTTATTGAAGACTTGTCAAGGGAAATTACTAATATGAAACAATATTGACAGATGACAATTTAAAAACAGATCCCCAAGTTGGTATATTCACTAGTTGAAATAGATACCTCTGCAAGGGCTCTTTTATGATGTCACGACTAAGGGTCTACAATGAACGCTTCGAAACACTTTGTAATTACCATTTGAAATGGTTATATTTTGGTTGATCGTTTTGAATTGGCCTAAGAAATTGACTGTGGTTTATGCACCAATGCACCATAACTTAGACTTTCGAACTTCAATCATTCCTGTGGGGTCATTTCAAAACTTTGGATTATAGCAATACATAACCAATCCATACAGAGATACGTCCATGGTGATTTGACAAAACGGACTGAATAAAAGACAAATAATTTGTCAGATGTAGCTTTAACAAAATTGCCGTTATCAATTGTCAAAATTTGGAAGTACTTGTTGGAAGACTCTTCATTATATAAAGCACTAATTAGAAATTCAGACAGAATGAACACGCCTGAAGAAGCTATTGTATAGCGAAACTCGTGCTGCGGTGAAAATATCACAATGAAGCGCTACTTGAATATGTTTTACAAAAAGGATAGAATCTTTTTCTCCTTTTCCCGAATATTTCAGGTGAATGTATACAATTTTTAATTATCTCGACCACAACTCACAGACAAACAAGACAAATCGGGCGAGAGAAATGAGCTCGATTTTTCATTTCCATGCAATTAACAAATTGCGTAAAGTAATTTCCACACGGAGGTGGAAGAAGACCTGGCAAACAGCCTCTGAATTATTAAACGACCGGTCAATACATTAAATTAAGCCGAGTTGATTGACGTGGTGTGCCGTGGCGGGGCGGGGGCGGAAATAGCCGCTCGAGGGGGCGCGTGTGCGTACGTCTGTCCCTATTGAGGTATTCGTCACCCGGCTGCTTAGAAGTCTTTATTACACGTTATTGCTCGACGTTATTGTTGCTCGTGTTTCATGACAAAGCGAAACAATGATACCGTCACAGCAGTGGAAAGTGTATGCTCCAACACCCTAGTCGATATAAATAAAACGTTTTGGTTATCATCATGTATTATGTAATTATTTATAGCCTATAATACAGTCCATTATCAATATTTGAAAACTTTTCAGCTATCGACCTCGCTAACATATTATTATTTACATTTATTCAGAAGGCATTGGTGACCTTGGGCAACCAGGTGTAGACTACCTTCTAGATACTTTATCTTTCTTTGGCTCTTTTTACTAACCACATCTCGTCCTTCCTGAATGGTTCCTCAGAATAGAATAGAAAAATAGAATAGAAATTTATTCATCTTCAAAAATTCTACAAATGTCATACAAATACAGAATTTTATCAGACTAGTCAAATAGATATAAAAATTTATAGATAAAACATAAAGTATAGATGTACAGATTGAATATAAATAAAATAATATTATTCAGGAATGCGGAAATTCATCAACAGAATAAAAAGCATTTCCTAAAAGATAATTTGATAAAGATTTCTTCCACTCACTATAAGTTCCTAGATTTTCAAGTATTCCATTGGTTTTCTCATGGCAGATTACCCCTTAATAACCTGCAGAATCCTGGCCTTACATCTGATTGGGAATAAGACAAACCTCACATACTGAGTTTCGTATTTTTTATGTTCAAAGTTATTATGTAAATATAAAGACAGGGTGGAGTCAATATTGAGAAAACAATGAAGGAATTCTTACACGAGACTCTGTAATGTAAGCCAGTAAGGCACCTCTCCAATTCATGATATTTATTCTTTATGAATCCTTATGCACCACTTCAATCATGTATTTGTAGCCTTCTCTTTTCTTTTTTTCAATTGATTTTTGACTCAGTCATTTTGGTCATTCTGTTATTCTTCAATTCAAAAACAGACTATACCATTTTATTTAAGTCTTCCGGAACCATTATTAGTTCTTTTTCTCTAACCCTCACCTGTATTTACTCCTCCATATATTGCTCGTAATATTTTCCTTCCCATTTTTATAATTATACTTCTTCACTTTTCTTCACAACCACGTCTCGCACGCATATATTGCTATTGGCATGATTAATGACCTGCACAATATTATTTCCTTATATTTTGTATGATTTCCGTGAAAAAAGGTCAACCACTTGGGCCATAATTCCACGTTGAGTGTCTTCTAAATATCCATCTGTTTTTAGGCAATAATCTTTCGTTTTGGGTGAAGAGAGAATTCCAAAGATACGCGATGAAAAAATACGAAAAAAATAAGTAAAAATTAACAAAAATTCATAATCCTAAATAAAAGTCGATAGAGAAATGTTTCTGAACTAAGTAGTTGTAGGAAAAACCCTACAGTTAACCTCAGCCGAATCATCTATGTCCCTGATGGAGATGGACGCCAGGAACTGGCCAGGAAGACGAAGTAATTCACCGTACATCATCTCTAGGTGGCTATGATTTCAGTCATAACAGCTAATTTTATAATAATTGTCTTAGGTCAAATAATCAAAAGGAACAATTCGTTCAGGTCAGTCTCAAACTCCCTACACTATAGATTAATGGACTGACACCTATCAGAAAACAACTACTCCCCTGGCTAATACCACGAAGGGCGTTGGATTATATCCTACAGGTGTCAGTGCAGGAATCTTCACTGAAGTATTTTCTGCATATGCTGTTGGCGATACAACTGCCAGAATCGATTTTCAATAATTGAACGGGCACACTTGCAGACCGGTTTCGGGCTATTTGGCCTCTCGTCAGTGCAAAGTAGTGGCCATCATCAACATATTAAAATTCGAATTCCTTCAGCGTATCATTCCTCGAACTAAGCTGAAGCGAACAGTAAACAACAGGTTTGTCATCGCCCCACCTGGTGAACGAGGTACTAACCAACCGTGTATCCGAAATTCGCCCAATTCCTCCTATAAGGAAAGGTTTATAGCCAGTCTTCAAGTATGCCCACTTTTGAAAACAAAAAGTGTTACCAGTCAGTCATCACATTACAGTATCCAGTACCGTAATGTTCGAGTTACCGTCACCAATAAGTAAAAGTTGAGTTTGATTCATTAGACAGAATGAAATAAAAGTGATTTGCCCCGCCCATATATTGTTTCATGATTTCATTCTTTGGATAATAAGTAAATACACTTTCCGAACCCCTCCACGGGTTAGCATCCCGAAGATGCCTCTCACATTCTCCAATCAACCCGCCTCATCCCCGGCAAGCACATGTAATGTGTGTGAAGCAAACACCACGCTAGGCGAGAGAGCTAGAGATGCTGTAATTTATTGAGTAAACCGCATACCTGGCCTTATCGTTGCATATAGATAACAGGAACACCGCCATCTTGTGTAAACATCTCGACTTGTTTATGGTCACGTTATGGGACGTGTCTCAGTTATTACTTACCTTGTGAAATTTTCCAGGAACTCGAATGTATCGTTATCTTCCATTATGGGTGTGTTGAGAAATCCGGAATGAATACGTTTATTTTAAGCTTCGATATGTATGTAAGCAAAATTTGTATCTCCGACAAATAAGTACAGTATTTTTCGAAATTACAAAAAATATTTAAATTTTCACATATTGTGAATGCAATAACAGACTAGCGTGCTATAAATGTGAAAGTAAAATTTTTCGATTTTGGGCTTTTGTTTCGACTTGTGACCTTGCAGTGAAAGACAGGACGAATTTCTTAAGGCAGCCGATATCGAAGCTAGGCTTTGCAACCGACTATCTTGATGGCGTCGTTTATCTTTGTTATTTATATGGTCTTCTGTGGATCCTATAGATAGACTTTCGTCTCCCAACATCACTGATGATTCCTATGGTGGGCCGAAACAGCGCTGTCTGGTGTTGGATAACGAATGCTGTTTTTTGGCTATGAATTCTACTGGTTGGCTTTCAGTGAAAGCTGCAGTTGAAAACAAAGAAAGAATTTGGGAGTTTTGTTCATCTTCGGTGTTCGTTGATTGAGCCTTCTGACGATGCTTTAGATGGCATCTTCAAAAAGGGAGATGTGTGGTGTTAAATCACGAATGCTTTCAAATTGAAAGGGGTATATTTTAAGGAGAGATTATTTTTTGGGAGAGAAAGGTTTTGTCTTTCTACTTCTTCATCTTTGTACTACAATTGAAGGAAACTTTCAAAGGAGGAAAAAGTTGAAGTTGAAGGTGAATTGATTATATTACAAACCATGACTGAATGGACTATATGTAACCATTATGCTACCTAGGTGACACAGGATATTAATAATGAAACCAAACACGAATTTGCTAATGGTTATACTTTTCCTTGGTGGGGACACCTCACAAATATAGAATATAGAAAAAAATCGATAAACAGAAAAGAAAACAAAAATTCACTATCTTACTGTCCTAGAGAAATAAGAGCGAAGAGAATTACTAAAAAACTATTTTCATCAACTTCTGAATGTAATCTGGATCATATAATCCTTGAAGAACATATCATCAGCTAAAAACTAGAAAACGAATTTTCAGGTCTTAATACAGACAATAAATCGAAATTTGGAACCCACATTAGTATACTATGCAAAAAAATCATCCTCAAGTTGTTATGCGATAAGGTCTATCTCTGACTCTTTGGACCATCACTCAGCCAGATTGCTCTCTGCGAATCTCACTTGCGGTACAGAGTTTGTTTCTTGAGAAGCAGCTGTCAAAACTCAATGACTTCACAATTCAAAAAAGAGCAGTGGGATTCATGACCAGAGCAAGATCCCTGTAAGCCCACTTGGAAAAAGTTTTACACAAATCCAAACTGTCCCTAAGGACATGTCGAAGAATTTGTATTGAAACCTGGGGCTTAGGTCCCAAAAAAATCCATTGGATACATGAGATGATTGTCAGACCAATGATCACTTATGGAGCAATTGCCTGGTGGCCAAAAGCTTTACAGAAAATGGCTCAAGCGAAGCTCTCTGGCATACGGAGGCAGGCTTGTCTGGCTATCTGTTCCACATTGTCAGCGGCCATGGAAATCCTTCTAGAACTACCTCCTCTCCACATTTTTCGGGAGAGAGAGGCTAGATGGACTGCATACAGACTTGTGCACATCGCCAATTGTAGAAAGCAATCTAATTCAGAGTTCACTAGACGGCTGGCTGACACTAGAAGTCACAGAATTCTGGGAATGACCTCTGACTTTATGCTTCCAACTGTCAACTACGAACTGCCTTATGAAATACTTTTACCGAGTAGAGAGGACTGGATCCTGCGGGAGAAGGAAATATTAGGAGCAGATAGTTGTTGGTTCACAGATGGATCAAAAATACCTTCAGGCTCTGATGCAGGTGTTTTCAGTTGCAGATCCAGGACATAGATTTCAACCTGCCCAGGGACATATGCGACTGTATTCCAAGCAGAAATCTGTGCTATTGAATTTTGTGAGGGGAGATTGGTAGAATCCAACCCCACATACAAGTCGATAAACATTTTCTTGTACAGTCAAGCGGCGTTAGAAGCTCTTGGCTCCTACCGAAAAACATCTAAATTGGTAGCAAATTGCCAAAAACGACTCTCCTCAATAGGAAAACTCAACAAATTGTCTCTGGTCTGGATTCCTGGCCACACTGGCCTGGAAG
>WOGR01012763.1:0-10079 GCA_015342045.1 Leptinotarsa lineolata | reverse complement strand
ATCTAGAGGTAATTTCGAATTGAGGTGAAAGTAACCAGGTTCAATTCAATGCCACGAAAACCCAGGCATCGGTTTTCTCCAAAAAGATGAAGGTCTCTGAACGGAATATAATAATGTCAGGACAGACAATTCTGCTTCGATAAGTTTGTTGGGTGTTGAAAAGGACACTAATATGTCTTGGCACAATCATGTTGCAGGAAGTGCAAAGGCTGCTTCTCAAAAGCTTGGAACACTATTCCGAACCAGAAAACTGTACACACCTCAGCAACTTTTGATGCTTTATAAGGCTCAGATCAGACCTTCTTTGGAGTATTGTTCTCATGTATAGTGTTCCGCCCCTAAACATGCATATGCCCCTAAATATGCATATGCGGTGCATATCAGAAATACGCAACGGACTGTGGCTGCTCATCGTTTTGAAGTTCAACTCAGTACACCTCGAACTTCGCTGTTTAAAAACTCTTGTGAGAACTGCGTTCATGTGGAATAGGTAAACTTCCTGAGAACGTTTTTCCCAGTGGATTTAATCTCCAACGATTCAAATCCAATATGAATCACTACTTTCGCACAAGCACCGCTGTTACAGCGCCTTAAGGTTTATCCTGTAGTGCTTGTGTTTTTTCCTTAAAAAAACCTTAAAAAAGATTCAAAAATGTGAATTTTTCTCATCAGACATCAGATTTCAATTGAGTATCTTGAAAAATGTGCTACACCAAACTATATATCTGTACATTATTTCAAATAAGGAGAACCTCGGGTCTTCAGCTTCAATATGACACACTGTATGAACTTATTCTGCTTTTTTTGTAGTAAAGCTATTTATTTTATCAGATATTGTATCCACCTATATTACCAGACATGGAAGCTGCATCTTCAGATTTTCGATCACGATTACTTTATTTAGACTTGAGTATGTCATTTATATCTACTGCAAGTCTTGTTATGCTATTTGGAAAATGTAGGAGACTAAAAAAATTGAGCTTGGAAAATGTGCCTGTCAACGATGATGTTTTGATAGCACTATCGGCCAATAGGGATATAGAGGTAATGAACTTTGCGATGGTTACGGGAATGATGGAAGATGGACTGAAGTATTTATTGACGAATTGTAGAAAGTAAGTTATAATCTTTCATAATCCGAAACCATAAAAATGTATAGAAAATTCTTAACAATATAGAAAGTACATACTACTGGGTCTTTTTTGCTTTTTATTATCTATCTGACTTGTCCAATTCTCAAGAAAATATTGCAGCTTGATGGAATTATTGCGTTTAATCTTCCATCTTTTCATTATACCAATTCCAATGATATTTTTCCCTGTGTGACTTTATACAGATCCATTGTTGGTTGTTTATCTTATCCTTCTGGATATAACTTGAGTTGTCTATAAATTGTACGCCTAAAACAAGATGACTTTTTTTTCTGGACATTTCTTTACCTCTGAGGTACAGTATGTACATATGGATGTCATTAACTTGAAATATACATAGAATATAATAATAACAGTGTGATACGAATAAAATAGGTAGGTTTAATAGTCGTGTATATAAATTCCTCAGTAAAAATATGGAACTGGCGTCGAATATGTGACTAAATAACTGTAAGAGAAAAAAATAAGCAAAATCAGTGCTCATCATAAATCATCATCCAGGAATGTATCACAAATATAGAACATTTTTGCAGCAGCAAATGCTTTACTTTACCATGAAACACTTTATCAGAGGTAATTTGTTTGATCTGCTCTGGTAATTTGTTATACAGATTTAGGGCATTATACAAAGGGGACTTTTTATATTTCGTTGTCTTATGACTTGGAATTCGCAAAACATTACCATGACGTGTATTGTAGCTGTGCACCGTTGCATTTGTTTCTAGTTCATGGATGTTAGATCTAGCAAATCTTATACATTTGTATAAGTATAAGTATACATTTGCAATGTATATGGTGGGAGCCGATAATAATTTTTTCCTAACGAATACTGGTTTATAGCTGTCTCGCTGTTCAATGCTGAAAATTAGTCTAACTATGCGCATAGCAAAATACATTTCTAGTAGATCTGCTGTTTAGTTCATTGCAGACATCTTTTATTTGCAGATCCCATGATAAGTCTTCATCCAAGTAAGTTCCTAAAAATTTTACTTCGCTACTAATCTTCATTTCGTCAATAACTTGTAGGTCACCTGGAACATTATTTTTCCTATTATAGAAATTTACTATTACAGTTTTTGTAGAGTTTATTATTAATGTGTTTCGCTGACACCAGGAGCTAAGACCATCAATTATGCATTTTACTAAGCAGTATATCAATGTTTCCCCCTGTAACTGTGATAGTGGTATCATCCGCAAACGTAGTAAGGTGGCAATCTATCAGATATTCTGACAAATCATTTGCATATAACAAAAAAAGCAATGGTCCAAGCACTGACCCCTGTGGCACTCCAAGCTTAACGTCGTTGCACCTTGATCTAACATTTTCACATTTTACAGTCATGGTACGCCCTTTGAGGTAAGATTCAATCTATTTCAACAAGTTATTCGGAAAACAAAGTTGGGTTAGTTTTGCAATTAGAAATTCAGGAGACACTGTGTCAAACGCTTTTGTTAGATCAAAAAATAAAGAAATTACAAAATTATTAGAATCTACTTGTTTGAAGATATAATTCAGTAAGTGATATGTATACCACGAAGTACCAGTTGGAAATTTTTCATAAAAATATTTAATAAAAAGCGTTTTCACGTTGTTATAGAAATAACGTTTTTGTGAGTTAATTGAGGGAAGGAGTGAACAGTATTGCTAATTTTTGAATTATAGGAATTGAAATTCAATGGTCATTTATTTAGATTGTATTTCCTTCAGAGAGCTGAAGTATTGACTCATTTTTGTTCAGTATAAATCATCAATATCGAAATAATTGCGTGTAAGACCTCTTAAATTAACTTTCTCATAGAACATCAAATCTTCTTGTTTTCAATTGCTTATATATAAGATCGATCAGTGATTTGGTTGTGTTGAATTTCCACAGTAGATGCTGATTACCTGATAGCTTTCTCTCAAACCATACCAACTCTTGATATTATTCTAATGATTTCTAATTTCAGGGAAGCACTTCAGCAACTCCACCAAAAATATAATCTTTCTCTTTCAACAAGAACTGAAGGGAAAAATGAAAGTGCGGAAATTTTGAAAAATTTGTATCAATATTGCGAGTTGGAGCAAAAAAACTATCATCACTGTATTCGCAGTTCAACTAGAAATGAATCATCAGAGTGTCGAGTATTACAAGAAATAGTCAAAGGCGACATCACTTTCGTTCCGCTTGTCCCTTTCAGAAGGATTGAAAACCGACCGAGATCACACCTTCTGAAGTTTTTTCAGTTTTTTATTTAGTAGCATTCAAATTATCCCAAACAATATCTCCATACCGAAGTCCATATATCAGGATAGGTTCTAACAGTTCTAACACAGTTTCAACATATTATGAATCGATTGTGATGTGAGAAAACTGAACCACTTCGAAACTATCGACCGGGAAATATTAGTTCAAAAAAAAACTTACTCAAATAATCAGATGATCGTCCTCACCTTTTTCAGTTCTGGGAGTAATAATTGTCATTTTTGATGAATCCATTTTCTTCAAAACTTATTTTTGTCTCCACTGACATTTGCAAATACTTACTGTCACTTTATATTGATTACGGCTTAGAACTGAAAAATGACAATTTGGAAATGTCTTTCGAAGAAAAGAATTGAAGGAATTTCATGTCTCACATCAGTAATATAGAAAAAATATACTTCGGTTTAAGGTAATTCATTCAATAGATCCCATCTATTAGCAAGGTTTGAAGATCCTCAAAGACATAGTTGGTTGGCGACACGATGAAAGAATAGCGAAAATAACGGCCACAAGAGTGTAAATGTAAATTCATAAATAAGTAATACTGGCTTGTAGAATGCATTTTTATTGAAATAAATACCCAAATCATCTCAGCCAACTCTGTAATAAGCTAATAATATTGTTTTTCAAAATGAAATGATTTTTCAATGAGGTTCTTTATTATTCCACACAATATTTCAGAAGTATTGAAGAAATTAAATCAAGATTGGAGGAATAGGACCATAACCCAAAAGTATTGTAATCATGATACTAAAAACGGCTATCTGTAGTATATATCTTCAATAGTACTAGATCGGATCCTGCATGCAATGTTTGAACGCACATTTCCTTAACAAGAAAAATCTAGGATAAGAAGTTGACATTGCGACTTCCTTTATGAAGACGTCATCCATTGAGGTTGGTAGTAAATTCAAACCACACTCATCAAACATAAACAAGGGTCCCACCAGAAGAATATCATTAGATGCTTTATTCACAGTGTAAGATGTCGGAGTCGAAATCGTTGAGATTTGAATATTCTTCCACTTATTATTCGAAATTGTTACGTTACGAAGTAAGTAAAATGGTTTTTTGTTCATTTTTCATGCAAAAGTGAAAACAGCATTTGACTATAATACAATTCCATGATAGTAGGCACAAAGTTCTCAGAAATAATATTATTTCAGTAAAACGAAAACATTGGTATCAAGGTTTTGATTCTATATATTTTATCATAATGTTTTCTCATCTGTTCAGCATAATTTCCGTACGCCTCTGCAAGAGACAGATTAAGGCAGAAAAGTCAGTCATTTCTTAGAATTCAGAGCCTACTATTTTGGAATTATAGTGGGTATAACAAATGGATAAAATAATGTATCACAATTCAAATCAGTTGATTTGTAAAAAATTGAATAACACCTGACCATGCCGGGAAGACAAAGAGAAAAATTAAAATTTTTTAATCAAGGTTCATTACGAGTATGTAACCTAAAATGTATTGAATAATTGTGTTGACTAGAAAGTTATTATTGCCAAAATGGAAAATGACTCATTGATGATAAATAATATCACATGTTTTCATAGAGACCAGAAATAATAGTTGAAATTTTCTTCCGAGCTTTTGAAGCCCATTGGAACAGTGTCAACCGGTTATATGAGAAAGTTCAATGAAGCGTGAATAGTTCAACACAAATACTTCTTCCACATACCAAAAACTCAAATACTGTAGGTCTGGCTCCTTCCATTGAATAAAGCGTGGTGAATTTTGTTCTATTTATGTGGACGAAACCAACTTTGGCCTTCTATCCTGTCGATTCTCATCCCATCTCATATAGAAAAAGGCTCTATGATGAAGTTAAAACATGTTTACAAAATGTTCATGTTAAACAGTTTCTTTGAAAAAAAAATATACAATAATGATGTAGATGATGTACTGAGAGCTAAAAAATAATTCGGAAGGTCCTAGATATCTGTCATCACACCACTCTCCTCAGCAATCTACGGTATTGATCAGATAAAAAAATAATAAATTCGTTGGGCGTAGCGTAACCTGAGTAAATATGTGAATATTATAGCAACGATTTTATTATTTTTTTAATCTGATCAATACCGTGGATTGCTGAGGAGAGTGATGTGATCACTGCTACCTATGACCTTCCGAATAATTTTATAGCTTTCAGTACACTATCTCCATCATTATTATCTTTTTTAATTAAACTGTTCAACATAATTTTTTTTACCTTTTTTATTTTCAAGTATTGAGTTTCGAATTTTGTTACTCAATTCTTCTCATTCTGTTTAGTTCATTTAGTGTCTCAGTGTTACAAGGTTTATTTCCCGACAATTTGTTGCAATCTAACCCCTTAATAACTTTTTCGCCTTTTCAAACCCTCATTTTCGTTGTGTTGCAGTTTCCCTTTCATTTTTGTTCATTTTAGTTTCATTTTTATTTACCATGTTGTTCCCACGAGTAATAGGCATTATAACGGTCGACCCTCCTCCCCGAATTCTAATAGAGAGGCACATCATCATAAACAACCCACTTTTTTCACTTTAAAAATACAGTAACTGAAAAAATGTACCAAATGCACTAATTAATGAATAGCTTGTAGAATCAAATTATGTTACCTATAAGAAAATTTCGTAAAATCAACACAACCGTCAACGACGTCTGCCTGCATTCAGGTCGCCTTCTCGGCGATGACGCGCATCGTCCCCTGTCTTCTTACAGTAGACGCGACACGTAATAGCTTACTGCATTGTGTCAAGTTAATCTTATCGTGATAACATTTAAACGATTCATCCAAATTACTTACTGTAAAAGACAAAGTTTATCTTTATTGAATACTCAAACCCACAATTGTATCAATTTGTATATGAATTTGACTGATATTCCAAAATGTGCATTGTAAAAAAGTATTCAATTCAATTGTATTTATGGCTCAGTATTTTGCATATAGTGGCTACCTCATAAGAGGTAGAAAAATGCTATCGCAGACTTTTATTTATAACTATTTATTTAAGATCAACAATTCACGGTACAACTGTTCTGTCATTTAGGCGTGAAAGAGACACAAACATACATATATTAGTATAGATAGTATAGTTATTGGATTTTCATCTTTTTCATAGTGTAGTATTATAGTACTGTTCAAGCACCTGTCACTTGATACCCATATTAAGGTAGTTGTGAAATAATATGTGATCCGCCATTTTGTAGCTGCGAACATCTTGAATTTGCATATTTTTCAAAGTGTACTACTAATCTACTAGTCAACCCTGTCATTTGACACCCATATTGAGGTAGTTGTGAAAATATATGTAATCCGTCATTTTATAGCTGCGGTCACCTTGGATTTACAATGATACAGAATTTATTGAATTGTACTCTCATCAAAACTAAATGTGTACCAAATATCAGAACAATCTGTCAACAGAAAGGAGGTCAAACTTCAATTACTAAATTTGGACCAAGTAAACAGGGCAAGCTAAATAAAATCGTTTGAAAATCCATGATTACGTTATCATGGATTTTTAAATAACATTTGAATTGTGTGACTTCCACTGAATTCTACGTAATGCTTCTCATATATTCAAACAAACTCATTAAAATGGACATATACCAACGTTTCCTGAAATATTGGAGTAAATATCAAACTTATCGTAAGTAAACAAATGTACCGAATGATTTGAAAACTGAAATAGTTTAATTATACTTGGCATTGGAGCAAATATTTCTAGTTCATGAATCTATTGATTTCTCATCATTCCAAATGCAATACCTCATAGCCATAATTGAACTCATGCCCCTCTGCCAAAATATGATTTGCATCTATTGCATTAGTCTTCCCATTGAAAAGACTATTTCTGTGCTCCTTTATTATTTTGAAGAAGGTTTTTTTCGTTCAACAAATATATAGTTTAAAACACGAATAATTCCTCAACTCATGATCTCCCGTTGAATCCGACACTCAATTTTTTTTCACTGTTCAAAATAAATTTGCTCAATTGATAATTTTCATTCTAAGCTCCACCCAGATCTTTCTCGTTTGATATACGGATGATATTTTTGGTGAGTTCACAAAGTAGGTCAATGTCCTATGATGCATATTAAATTTCTTGAGTTGGATACACCTGATTCTTACAAAATTTGTTCTTACCAGCTGATCATACTCAGATTTCTCTTAGAATAATCACTATGTAATAATTTATTCAATTTTATCGGAGGAACCCAAAGACAGTATTCACATATAACTTAGAAATTGTATTCCAACAAAAAAAAGTGAAATTACAAACATTGGTGAAAGTACGGCACACATATCAAAGAATAAATTACTGTTCACATCCATATAATTACTGTGCATACAATCCAAGATCCATTGGATAGAATGGATATTGAAATCACCACAAATCACGACTTTATCATCCGGATGGGTGGTAGTAATATTTGAGTTAGACCAAAATAAGTTTAAGCTTGATAAACAGGTGAAGGTATATACGCGCAACATAAATGAAATTTTTTCGAAGTATTGCCATCTGAATTGATAATAATTGTTACTCAAAAATCCTCAGCGTCGGAACATCACTTTTTTTGAACAAAACTATTAACTGATTTGTTAACAGCAATCAAAGTGCCACCTCCTCTCGACTTGATGCTAGGCGTTGATTTGCGGTCTCGGCAAAAAACATTGTAGTTAATGCGTATCACTTTACTATCAAGGGCAGTATTATTTAGTCGCATTTCCGTAAGAAATATTATATCGTGATCACAATAAAGGGTACTGGATTATAAATTTGATACCTTCAATTTTAAACCTCGTACATTTTGGTAGTATATGGAAAGCTCAGAGAAGAGAAGGTTTAACGCACGTAGAGACCAAAAATCATCACTGTAGTTTGGAGACTTCGATATCATTTCGAATGCTGATCGCCTTCGAGGCGAATATGTTTCCATTCCTCATCCAAACATATTTGAAATGTTTATCCTTTGCTACTTCTTTGGTGCGTTTTAATAAAAGTTTGATCTTGCTGGTGAGGTGTTCGTTAATAAAAAAAATTTGAGATACGTTTTCGATAGCGAGCCCAGCAGTATTGCAGGCACGCCTAGTATTTTTGAATGCTTTCACAATTGAATCTCTCTTATGTTTTGTTAACATTTTCACTACAATGGACTCGGACTTATTTGAGGACGAATGGGGAAAAACTCGATAAAAAGTATTTATATCCGAGTCAACAATCGGACATTGTTAATGATATCCAATTGTTTTGAGAATACATATACATTTTCGTTATCCTTATATGGAACACCCTGGATTCCTATAATATTTTCACGAGCCTGCTGCTCCAAGAAATCAACTTCAACTGATAGTTGAGAAAATTCTGATCTCAGGTTAACCGTTTCCCGATTTACGTTCTCCAAGGATGTTATTTTTCCGTTCATTTTATTCAGAGCGGCTCCAAACGAAGTAATTTGGTTGCAAAAGAAATACGTTCCAATACGTTGCCGTATTTTCTATTCAGGGATCTTAGGTTCTCTTGGATATCTTTCAATATTGAAGTCATCGACTCTGAATCCATTTCAGCGCCGATACCGATGGATGAATCGGATTTTGTGACTCGACACGTTGGACATACCCACTGGACTCCAGGCATGGTAAGTTTAATCAAATGCTGTTCATTGATTTCTACACATTTTTCATAGCAAAACTTACGGTAAGTCCCTGTACAATGCAAACCAGGGGATTTGCTATTTAAGCCTGAAGTACCCAATTCACATGAAGGCATCTCCGATGTAAAAGCCGGAATCCCAACCAAACGATAGCAAGAAATGTCCACTGTTGGCAAAAAAGGGGCCCACTATTGAGAAAGATGCATTACACCGTCATCGAAATGGCTGCAAATCTTGTTCTTGAAAGCACTTTGGTCATCGTCCATAGATATAGAATATCTATGGACGATGCTTTGGTGAATGTTTGTGGCACAGTTGTGACGAAGTTGATACGGCACACAATATGTGAAACTTTCTATAAATTAAAACAACTTTATACCACTTTTATCAGGAAAATATGGAGCGACCGAACTCTTTGGTTTGTTGACAAATAATTAATTTTGTTTCACCAGGATCCAATGAAGGTTATTGAATCTAGCCTATAATCGATTATCCGATTCAACTGAATGTAGTAACTAACATTGCTAGAGTATAAAATAGTTTTGAAACACCTGAGTTGTATAGTGAAACACGGGTTGCGGTTTTGTAAAATTTTCACTTGTATACGTTAGGAATTTTCTTCAAGTATCCACCAATTCCATCATTTAACTAACTGTTCAACTAAGCAACTGTATAGCGGAACGGTTTTGTCACGGTTTTGAAAATCGTATTAGGAATCACACGTTAAAAGGTAAGAGCTCGTTAGTCCTCAGCTCGCACAAGTTTCGACTTCTGAGGGTTGTCGTTCGTAGGGATGCGACAGCTAGTTAACGGAAAAACAGATTCAAACAGATTTTTTATAGTCAATTGAAACTTATATCTACACTTGCTTACTACTTTGAATGATACAACCAAAATATTCATTCTTTCACAAAAAAATTATTTTTTTGTAATCGAACATTACAATTCAAAAAATTCCTAATTCATTTTCATTTTACGTTCATGTATATGTCTCTATTGTGCATGATGTGGCGCCTCATTGATAAAAAATATATT
>WOGR01012762.1:0-10079 GCA_015342045.1 Leptinotarsa lineolata | reverse complement strand
TGGAGTGATTGGTCAAGTCATCGCCAATCCCAGGTTAAGTACCAGAGGTTTATCAGCAATGGCAGGAATAAGCCATATGAGCGCATGGAGAATCCTTGAAAACCACAAATTCCATCCTTACAAAATTAAACTTATTCATGAACTCAATGAGGAAGATTTTGACCGAAGACAGGAGTTTTATGAGGGCATGAGTGAGAAATTAATGCAAAATCCCGAGCTGCTTCATAACATATGTTTTTCGGACGAAAGCTCATTTTATTTGAATGGTTGCGTGAACCGTCACGATTGCCGTTATTAGTCGGATGAAAACCCAAGACAATACGCAGCAATACATACCTAACATCCCCAAAAGTTGAATGTCTGGGCCGGAATATTGGGCAATCATATTATAGATCCATTTTTCTTTAATAGAAATTTAACCGGTGATACTTATTTACAACTTCTTGAAGAGGCAATACAACCTCGTATATTTGAAATAATTGAACATGATCCAAGATGTCAAGATGAATTGGTCCATTTTCAACAAGACGGTGCACCACCCCATTATGCGCAGCAGAATCGAAATTTTTTGAATATTCATTTTGAAGGACAATGGATTGGCAGAAGAGGTCCAAATGAATGGCCAGCACGATCACCAGATTAAACACCACTGGACTACTTTTTGTAGGGATATTTGAAGTCATCCAAATTGGCTGACTACACAGCCAGCCAATTTGGATGAATTACGTCGTAGAATTATAGATGAATGCCGAGCTATAACTCCTGAGGTGTTGAATAATGTAAGAGCAAAATTCGAACAAAATCTTTATTGTTGCATGGAGCAAAATGGCACACATTTTGAACATTTACTCTAAATTTCCTATGTGAGTTACCCTTATTAGGTGTTACTTTTTTTGTGTGTGCTTTAAAAACAATTATTGGGATTTATTAATCCTAAAACAGTTTTTTAAACTTTTCTGTGTCATCAGCATTCAAGGAAATCAGCAGGTTGTATTCGTTGTGTAGGTAAGTTTTTAGTATGATACACTTTTTTATCAGAAGCATGAAATATCCACGTCAAAAGGCAACCTTCATAAGGAGGTGCCACTTAATTTACCTAAAATGTAAGGGTGGTAACCAACCCCATCCCCCGAAAAAATCTCCTCGTAATAAACATAATTCTTACTTTTTACGAAATCAAATGGACACGTATTAGCAGGTTGCCATAAAAAGCAAACGTGAATTGTACCTTAAAAACAATTTGATTTATTTCAAAAAGTGTTGAACTCAATGAAAATATCTTTAAAACTTCAAATTATCTCGAAAACTAATCATTACAAAAATTTTCTTTCAACAGAGCTGTACAGGTATTCGAAAGACCTTTAAAACAAGGTGCCACTGGACTTACTTTCCCTATCTAAATAAGGGTCGTCGGACGCACCCCTCCGAGGGGTGCGTACTACAAAAAATCTGATTAGTCTTACTTTTCATATTCAAAAACGGCTCTGTTAAGTTTTCGTTGTTACACACTGTATGTACATATTGTGTGGAGACTACATTGTTTTAATTCTGATTCCAAAATAAATCTAATCAGTAATTTTTGACAGATTGTTGCACTTTTTTGGTACTGCAAGTGGTCTTTCATCAATAAGAAATATTTATTGTAGGAGTCAGCATTCCTCGTTTTGACATTTAATTGACTAGATTCATACCTTCGTCACAACCAGAACGACAAAATGGAAAATTCCTTCGTGCCTCGGCAGCAAATTCCGTAAGCCGGCCCATCCCTGTCGCATCGGAACGACACATAACGAATATTCGAGGTGCGGTTCGGATCTGATCGAACCAAACGGTCAACAACCGGCCAAATCGCCGTAGCTGCCCACGGAGTTATCTTCAGATGACCCACATCTGCCGAGATCTTTTTGCGCCATACCTAACAGTACACGCTGTACAGAATCTGGAGCGCAGGGCCGGACTGGAGAGATAGCGCAGTACGAGGTCAGCTGTGTATATTTTTTCTTTCCAAAATTACGACAAGAAAATATGAAGAGTTTATGAAAAGAACTGTTTTTAACACGCTTATATAAGCTTCGGTTGTATCTGTGTATCAATGTACCTATGTATGTAACGGAATCTTTGAGCATAATTTTCACCAATTTCCAGAAGTCTGATTAATTTGAAACTTTGCATACGTATCAAGGACCGATGACAATGCAATAATTTGATCATAGTTTTCCATTATCCTTATAAGGACCGCCAGGATTAATAAATTCTTTTATAGATCCTCTGTAGTGGAGTAAAAAAGATAGAGCTAGCGCGCGATCTGCGCATGCCTGCAGTTTCGGACTTACTCTTTCGCTCGGGCACTCGACACAGCACAACGGAGGCAGAAACGTATTTAGGGTAGTTGCATTCTGGACCAGATGGTGTGCACATGATTAAACCGATATCGATACAGTTCCCAGCGAAATAAGCTATGGAACTGCTGAGAAACGAATGTGTTAATAAATTTAATCGTTGATAAACGCTGTGTAAATAATAATTCACCTATCACCAGTCCCGACATCAGTAAGAATAATAATATTGAACATGTGATAAATACAGAAGTTGTTACTCAACTGAAGAAATATACTCTTTACGTTCCCTTTCTAATAAGACTATAAACAGTGACGCATGCATGATGTTTTTCTAGGGGAATGAAGCATATTTGAAGATTTTCAATATCAAATACACAGTTCATCTGGGTCATATAAAATGAAAATAGCCTGAGAGATGCAGTCAATGATAAATGAACTGGTATTTGTCGCTGTTATACGTCTGAAATCAAGGCGTATATTACAACAAATCGTATTCATTTCCAAATTATTGGAAGATGTGTTCAAAATCTACGTTTATCCTCTACAAATATGCCTTACAGATGGCCCTGAGTGAAAATGTTAATCATGATCATTAGAAGAGGTTTGTCATTGTCTGTTTTTCGAAGATTATCCTAATGTCTCATATTTTGAAATATTTCACAAAAACTTCTCTAATTCAAATATTTATTTCTGAACCACTTTCAGTATTTGCCAAACAAACTATATGCGAAACTTTCTCTTTTTGTATCCTTACTCTATATTTATAATCTCATCATTTCCTGGAACATAATAGAGTTTCATCCCTCTACACGCGCCTGAAAATATCGAAAAACACCCTGACGCAGTAAATTATAATAATAGAAGGAGAGCCGAGCGAGGGGTAAAAAACACCCGGAGAAAATGCACCGTCGTCGTTTGGGGGTAGCGTAACAGCGTAACGACGCCTAACAGTAGGTTCTCAAAGGCTACTCCGTTCAATACTTCTTCTTTACCTTATTTCCTCGACTTTACTCGCCGCGCATCGCCGTCTGTCTCACCCCTCTCCCGAAACCACCCTGGACTGCTCTTATACCTCGTCTGTGTTTTATCTCGACCAGCTTCTTTCTGTTCGAATCGTTCAACGGGAACGTTTCGAATCACCATGTGGCGGTGATGTTTTGTTTTTATGATTGCCGCAAACTAAGGATACTAGATCTTAGCGATCTAAACCAATCTAGCAATTCATTTTAATAGAGGGAAACTGTAATGATGATGGTAATATTGATATTAGGTACTAAGAAAATATATATTTCAAATGTACTTTCAAAAAATTTACCTCTTTCAAAATCCCTTTATACAGTAGGATCGCATATGCATATGCTTCTCATTTTTCCAGCAGCAGGTGTCTTCTGGCGGTGAAGACACACCAGAAGAAGCCATTGTATAGCGAAACATGTGTTGCGTTTTTGTGAAACTTTATAGTGAAAATCTTACAATGAAGTGTTTTTTGAATACGTTAGCAGGATTTTGCTGAAATCATTCCAGTGATCACCTACAGACCAACACAGTAAAATTTCAGAGTGAAATTTTTAGAGTAAAAGTACTCTCAAGTTCTCTCGGATATTTGACTTACTCTGTGGGACTGTAAAACACACACTGGAACATATTTTGTGTAAAAATTGACCTGATGTTACAGTTTTTTAGTGTCATACTTTACCGTTTGTCATTCCAATTCAGAAAATTGTCGATCATTGTGAATATGATTGTAGTTGTGGTGATAAATTCGATAATTGTAGTATAGGATCTAATAATATTTAGGTAATTGATAGATAAAATTAACACCTCTGGTATGAAATGAATCAAATGAAAACATGTTTCTCGCACCTGAAAAAACACTATATTTCGATGCGCGTTTCGCTAACCAAGTTAACATCATCATGTCTTGATCAAAACTAAATCTGGACGAACCATTATCTTCGGTAAAGTAGGGTTATCATATGAATGCCAATAAATGAGTCCCTAGATGTAGTTTGTTGTATCCTGATTTATTTATTAATAACTAGACATCGGATTATATGCACTATCAAAATGTGGAAAAAGGCATGCAAATATGCACTTCAAAAGTTTTGGTAATGTCTACCAATACATAGAGAAATGATCATCTGCTTTCAATATGTTGGTACCGTTCTTTCGTTAGTACCAATAGCAGTCGCATCATTCATGGAAATATGTTTTCTGAAACCGAACTGATTTTTCGATATAACATCATATTTCTCAAAAAAATCTACTAGGCGATCTGCAAGAGCCTTTTCAAATATTTTTGCAATTGATATCATTGAAGAAATGGGTGAGATATCTATCACCTTATTTGTATATTGGAGTTACGAGTGTATCTTTGAAGCCATCAGGACGAATTCTAGTTTCAAAAATAACATTCGCTGATGATGAAATTGTGAATGCAATTTTCTCCATGATCGATTTCAAGATATCTGATAGCACTCTATCTCTAACAGGTGACTTGTGGTTCTTCAATTCTTCAATAATATTCTCATCTACCTTTCAGCTGTAAGTAATAGTGAGAAAGAGTTTATTGCAAGTGTGTTCCAATAATTAAAAATCGATTCCGTTCAGTTGTATCGCCAACAGCATATGTAGGAATAACTTCAGTGAAATATCCAACACTGACACCTATCGGATATAACCCAACGCCTCCCGTGGCATTAGCCAAGAGAGTAGTCGTTTTCTGATAGGTGTTAGTCCATTAACCTACAGTGTAAGTAAGTTGAGACTGGCCTGAACAAATTGTTCGTTTAGGAAATTTCATTTTAACAGTTTCAATAAATGTATCTGAATACTTGTTAAACGAGCATACCAAAAATTCATATTTCACAGGTTCAAATGATTAGGGTTCGTTTTATTTTGTCTATAGTTTACCATTCATTATACGAAATAGTTCTTAATTTTCTGATAACTCAAGTAATAATTATTTTGTTTTGCAATTTATTTTTATTCGCGCTGTTTCAGGACTCAAAGCCACACTTGTTTTGTGTAATATTAGTAGCTGAAAAACACTTAATTTCCAAATCCTCTATTTTTATTTTCGAAAAAATGCAATCAATGAAGAAAAGTGAGAAATGAAAATTTTCTATTTTATTTGTAACTGAAGTTATTGCAGTTTCTTCCTATAAGGACATTTTGAAACTCAAACATTAAACATTAAATGTTTACCCCTTTTATTCGTAAATAAAGTTACTGCAGTTTCGTCCTATAGGGATATTTTCAAACTTTAACATTTAATGTTTAATGTTCGAGTTTGAAAATGGCCTTACAGGACGAAACTGCAATAACTTCAGTTACAAATAAAAGTGGTAAAAAACATAGAAAATTTTCATTTCTCATTTTTCATGATGACCTCTTTCCTCGTAGTCAACGGCTACATCCATCAATTTAGTAATCTATCAGTTTCATATATTTGGATTTTCAGTTACTCTTTTGTCTTCATTCATCAAAAATGTCGTCATTATTATTTATATTGACGTTTCTGACAAAAAGTGGTTGAACTTCAATTTCCCTTTTGTTTGTTCTAGGTAATTCTCTAAAGCTGGGAGTAATTCTTGGAAATCCGACATGGGAGGTTTATATACTAACTAACGTGTATTTACCGAGAGTTACTCAAACATATTTTTGTCTGTAATACTTTGCATTGTTTGATGAAAATAATATCAACGTATCTACTTTTTTCAATGAAAGATCTATACATTATTATGTAGTGTTATGAATGTAGATGAACAAGAATTTTATTGAGTTACATTTGTACATTCAGTTGTATCAAAAAGTTCATAGTCACACTCACATATCAACTGGGCCATTCACTTATCATAGAGTTTGGTGTTGTTTTGTTAGTAAGTTCCGGTGTTTTACAAATTTCTGATATTGCTTTCACGAGTTTTTTCTCGATATCCATAGATGAGATAAGATATTTATTGACCTTCAAAAATTACAAAAATGTTTGAGATAAATTCACAACATAATTGTGTTGGTACGTCAATACTGAGGTGTAGTAATATAATAATGTATAAAATTTGTAGCTATGTAGAAATAAAAGTAGTGAATTCTGTAAAAATAAGATAATCTAGAAACTGGGCTTTGTGTAAGGTAGGTAAATAGACAGTAAGTACTAAATATCAAGTTCGTGAAAAAACATCTTCAATATTATGTAGTGGATTTACAAAAAGTGATTTTTTTTAATAGTATTTCAATTTTTTTGTAGTGAATGTCTTCTAATCCACCGGTATGAAGTTATATAATTTGATTGGCAGATAGTTAGTCTGCCTAATTGTTTTAGTGTAGTTCACTTGAAGTAGTCTATACAATTTTTTGTTGCGGGTATTGTACTTGTGAATTTCACTCCCCGTAGTGTTCTTATTTTTGTTTTTGTGTATCCACAAGATGACTTCTGTGATGTGTATGAATGGAAGTGTTAAAATTTGCATCTTGATGAATAGTGGTTTGGCATGTTCTCTTGGTCCAGCCTTAGCCATATTTCTAACAATAACTGGTGGCGTGCTGAGCTTGTGCCCCATAATAGTATCTTGAAATATTTCAGGAGCACTCTGGGGTCTCCAGCTGCAGAGTAGATGTCTATAAATCTGAAATATCTTCTATTGATGATTGGCTTCTGATAGAGGGTATTGAAAGACAATATTTGCTTTCGAGACCAGACCAAAAGTGTATTTCTATTGGTTTGAGTCAGTATACTCTAAATTTTCTGATATTTTTGCGCCATGATGTATAGTTTATTATTTTTGAAATCTTCTATCTGTCCATCGAGAAAGTCTGTCAAAATTGTTTTTCCATTAACAGGCTGTCGACTCTCGGGTTCACAGTTTAACGTGCGATTCCCAGCACGGGTTGGACGATACGATAAAACTAATATCATCAGGCATAGTGTTTTCAGATATTCAGTTACAGAATTGACATTTCCAGTCTTATTGATGAAACTACCAGGTTGAAAGTAAAGTTAGAACAACCACAAACAAGGGCGCATTTATGAAATTGGTTGATATTATTGCCATTTGTGAATATAATTTTGGATCATGAATAAGTTCTACGAGTGAAAACATTACAAATTGAAAATTTCAAAAAATGCTGGTTGTTCTTTTGAACAAACACGACAGCTATTATAAATTAGTTGCTCTTAGTACTTATGAGGTTTCACATCTTGCTGTGATTACAATCCCTAGCCAGAATGTCAAATCGTTATGTCTCTGAAAATACCATAACAGTTCATTACCTTGTTGAAATAAAAATTATTTCCCCTCTTGTTGGAAGATTGCTCGCGTTCAGCCTATTTCCTAAAAGGGCAAGAAGAATCTGCCGAATAACTATAGACCAGTCGCTTTGCTATCAGTGATATCAAAAATCATGGAGAAAGCTGTATATCACCATATCCTTAAATATTTTGAAGGCTTTAAAATCTTGAGCGACCATCAATATGATGTTTAGAAACAAAGATCAACAGACGACCTTCTTTCAATCTCTCTGCGCCATGATGTATAGTTCATTATTTTTGGAATCTTCTATCTGTCCATTGAAAAAATCTGTCAAATCTGTTTTTCCATTAACAAGCTGTCGACTTCCTATGAGATACAACACTGGAAAGTCGGACCTTTTGCGTGCCAATGATTAACGAGGTTTTACAGTTTAACGTGCGATTCTCAGCACGGGTTGGACGATACTATAAAACTAATATCATCAGGTATAGTGTTTTCAGATATATAGGTACATAATTGACATTTCCAGTCTCATTGATGAAACCACCAGGTTGAAAGTAAACTTAGATCACCCACAAACAAGGGCGCATTCATGAATTTGATTGATATTATTGCCATTTCTGAATATAATTCTGGATCATGAATAAGTTCTACAAGTGAAAACATTACAAACTGAAAATTTCCAAAAAATTCTGGTTGCTCTTTCGAACAAATACGACAGCTATTAAAAACTAGCTATTAAATACTTATGAGGTTCCACATCTTGCTACACAGAATGTCGAATCGGTATATCTCTGGAAATACTATAACAGTTCATTACCTTGTTGAAATAAAAATTATTTCCTTCTTGTTGGAAGATTGCTCGCGTTCAGCCTATTCCCAAAAATGGCAGGAAGAATCTGCCAAATAACTATTGACCAGTCGCTTTGCTATCAATGATATCAGAAATCATGGAGGAAGGCTTCAATATCTTGAGCGACCATCAATATGGTTTTCGGAAACAAAGATCAACAGACGACCTTCTATCGTATGTCACCCATATTTGGAATAACGCAATCGAGAATCATGGAGAGTCAAAAGCTGTTGCGCTTGATATTTCTAAGGCCTTTGACCGTGTGTGGCATGAGGCTTTGCTGGCCAAACTTCGATGCTATGGCTTGTCGGATCATTTCTGTTTATGGCTCTCCAGCTTCCTGAAAGAACGTTCCCTGCAAATGGCTATCCATGAATATCTTTCGAATACTTTTGCCATCAACGCTGGTGTTTCCCAGGGGACCATATTGTCTCCAACCCTCTTTTTATAGTGTATCAACGACTCAATGAAAAAACCAAGACAGCACACTTGTCTCGTCATTCCATTTGGATTCCAGGACATCTGCTGCGGATGCACATCAAGGATTTTCCTGTAGTAGTAGACGAACCGTCAGACAGAAAACCCTGCAAGTCACAGGCAAAAACCATGAAAATAGCTTTGACGTAGCAGTCTCCGGCTGTGAGAATTTACACTCTTCAATATACCTGTCATAGGACATATCATAGGAACCCTTCTCTATTTCAAAAATTTATAGCGCTCTTTTCGTGGCAAGTGGTATTACACTATTGGCTTTTCATCAAAAAGTACTGGAAATCATCCCTTTTCATTAAAAATTTATTCGATTTGCTTCGTTTGAAATTAAAGAGTGGGGGGCGCTGTATTGGACGCCCATTACTCATCAGAACAAGTCTACTGGATATTCTTGATGTCCATTTTGTAAAAGTAATGTGTTTACACCTCTGTCAACTCGACAATTAAATTATACTGTACACAACATGAAGCTTTCCAAGTGACTTTAATTCGTCTCAAAAGATAACATTGGACATGCCAGAACTTCGAGCTTTCCACCTCAAGGTGCTCCTCTCCAAAAATGATTGAGATATTTTGTGCAGGAGAAGTATAAAACAGTTATTATGATATAAAATCAGGAAGCTGCAAATCTTCCCAGCTTCCGGATAGTCCCAGCGCAAGTATATCCCTTTCATTCGCAGATGAACAGTTCGTTTATTATCTTGATTTCGAGTAGTTTCTGAATCCGCAATTCACAATAACCGCCGCATCGTGGGTATGGCTTTGCGGGTTATTGTTCATTCTCACCAAACCGGATTATGTATATGAATTTATGGGTGAACGTGGGCTCCAACATTACTTCTCCACCCGTTCTTGTTGAGTTATGGAACATGTTGTGATTAAATGAGTTTTAAAGCAAACGGATGGGAGACTATGTTATTGTTAAGATCAGATCTGGTGTGCCACAAGGATCAATACAAATAACTACATGGTTAACCAAAGTTTCAGCCGAATCAACTGAATAGTATTTTCATAGTTTTCATTTCAACAAATTTCTTGAATTGAAATTATTAACACGCTTATATAAGCTTCGGTTGTATCTATGTATGTAACGGAATCTTTGAGCATAATTTTCACCAATTTCCAGAAGTCTGATCAATTTGA
>WOGR01012761.1:0-10080 GCA_015342045.1 Leptinotarsa lineolata | reverse complement strand
GATGTCTAACAGGCCTCCTTACAGATCATTGTCGTCTTAATCATTAAATGCAGAGACTCGGAAGACAGTGTAAAGTCCGCGTGGGTATGTGCCAGTTCTTGGCTCGATATATTATACACTTCAATCATTTTCGAAATGAGTATCAGCGATACAACAGGTTCTGTAAGAAAGTATCCTTATGGTTCTTTTGTGTGTTGTTCTTGTTTTAATTCATATTTTTACATGTTTTTACTGCATATTGTTTTCATAGGTTCTTTTTTTGACGTTCCATATGTATATATTATACCACAATGGCTTAATAAATTATTATTATTATTATTATTCTACGCTCCCGCTGGTAATCTCTACTAGTTTGGTAATAACGACTTCCTTAGTAGTTTCTATCTTGGCTGTTTCCATCCTAAAAGAGAAAACGGTGGTACTTAGGTTCTTTTAACAGACGAGCTGTAAAAAGAAAGGGCACTTGTATTCGCTGGGGTACGAGTACCAAGTTGTACTTCAATAAATTTTTTCACATTACACTGTTTATCAAATACAATGTACAATTTAACCCAACTTTCGGGAGATGCTTACTCTCGCAGGGCTATCGACCGAATTTTAATGATGCTGGACTAATCCTACTAATGACTATTTATGGGTCACTCGAGTACTTTCACCTGTCTTCTCTTCCCTCTCTCCGCTTCACCGGTTCAGCGGGAGATGCCCGTTTGGCGGGAGTTGCTCATTTTTACCTTGATTATGGGTTACCATATGTTGCGTATCTATGCGCTGGCTTGGCTGAATACGTTGGTGGACAACATTTATGCGGCTTCTTTGAATTTCCTCCTAAACCAATGTTTCTCCTTGTGTCTGATCTCAACTTCGGAGCACTCGATGTTATGTTGATGCGTCCAAATATGCTCTGATATTCCTAATTTGCTGGTTTCCCCTCGCTGTGTGTATTGTGCTCGGCAATGCGGACTTTCAATTGCCTCTTCGTTTTATAGGATTTTCCGCACTCACAGGGTATCCGGTAAAAGCAATTCTAGGAATCGCAGTCCGCATTTGGGGGCCTGGTTTTCGTGAGGCTGCTACGGATGTGTTTCCGGATCTGAAGCAGGTTCTGATGTTGTACTTGAACCCAATTCTTCTTATTCTTTCCGACATTCTGATGTAGAGAAGTTGGTTGTAATGGCTTCTCTTCCTGGCGAGGTTCTTGCTGTCTCTCAGCTGAAGTGTGTTCCTTCATTTTTAATTTCATTTCTTTTTTATTCAATTGTTCAATTTTCTTTCACTTGTATTTTATTTCACTGTAAATTCATTTCAGAATTTTTTTGCTCAATACATATATTTGTTATTTTCAACTACTCTTTTTAATTTTCAATTGTATTAGTTATTTCAGGGATTTCAGATCATTCTATATAATATCAGACAATAGAAGTCCAAACTGACCACGAAATATTGACAATCACCTTCAAACAAAATATTTCGTATCACCTCATCGAATGATTAATTATGTGGAAAGTGCTCGTTTTGTAATTTAGATTTAATCAAAATTGTCTGTGTACAAACCCCTAGCGAAAACGATTTGGCCTGTTATCTACTTTGTTTAACAGGAAAATGACTAGGGTTCAGGCACTAAAGAAAACACGTGTGATTTTATCATTATCTACATCTATCTAGCGACTGCATAAATTTGTCTGAACTTGAGAACTGACGAGTGTTTAGGAAATTTCACTTCATTTCACACTACAGACCATTGTCAATATCCAAACTGAGTCACTTATTTGGTTTCTGTTCATTTGATAAATTTAATAGATCATAGAATGTTGAAATTTGACACCTTCCAACACCATACTCGTACTGAAACGGTTATAATCAATATGAATTCAAATATGTGTTAAAATAAACTAGAGTTTCCCAATTTTATTTGGGACTGTAACTGACCAAACATTTTTTGACGGAACCGTAGCTGGCTGGATATTTCAATTTTTCTTAGGTACAAAAGTGGCATCTGATATAGGGTCTTCAATCAAGTGCTTCCTATCTGTAAATTCAAATAAAACATTATGGGTGGAATATAATATCGTCCAAATGTCCTTCTCGGCTTCTCTGGGTGGAGCACATCCAAAACGCTTAATTTTTCATGACTCTGGCGCATAAATCAGGCTGAATTTGATCGATAACATGGGCTATGTTGGCTTTGAGGATCGCTGTGGTTTGTGGTTTATTCGCATACACCTGGATTCGTTTCCAAATCCAAAAAATTGATCAAATTGAAGTATTGAAATCAAAAGTCGAAGATATCTGACAGAACAACAATTGTAAATAAACTGTTTGTTCCTTTCTGCAAGAGCATTCAAAATCAACCATTCAAAACAAATACATCAAAACAAAATTGAACATCTGCAACTTAAAAAAACACACAAGAAAAAGTTTAACGGTGTCAAATCGTAAGATCTTGTTGGTCAGTTCACATCACCTCCACGTGAGATGACCACGTGGAGGTGAACTTATAAATTGATGTATAAGTTTGAAAATGTCCTCATAGGACGAAACTGTAGTGACTTCAGTTGCATCATTTTTCATGATGATCTTTTACTACGTAGTAATGGCTACTTCCATCAAATGATAGTCCAGTACTATACACAACGACCTTTGCTGTTTTGAGTTTGAATAACCGGTTATGTGTATTGGCGTATGAATTGGAAACTGGGAAAAACGATAATTCGTGACTTTGCAACCAGAAGAGAATGAAAATAGCAGATGAGTATCACAGGTTTCACAAAGTTTACAATTTGTGAAAAAAGAAACTGTTGTTGTACGGAAAGTATTCGACAATGAAGCGCATCATATATGTTTTAGTTATATAGAATGTTTTTCATCCACTGTGTATATAATAGTACACACCGTGATACCCTAGTAACAACTTGACAGCTGTCGCTATTGATTCATTTCATTCCGTTTACATTTTCAAAAATGGTTCATGCAAGAACTTTAAAGGAAAAAACAGAATCAATCCTAACTCATTCTGAAGCTGGCCATAATTTTTATAAAGCAGATAGGGTGTTTACTGCAAGATTTCCTGATAATCCGACCTGCTGAAAATATCTCGAAGAATCGATTGAGGAATATCAAACAACTTGAAGTGTAGCTAGAGCTAGAATATCTGAAATTATTCAAACTTCCATTCACCTACGAATTCACGAAATTATGGCTAACAATCGGAATAAAAAATTTAGTTGTACCCAATAAGAATGTGCGCCCTGCTTTTTTTAGGCCTGTAAAGAATTGCTTAGCTTAGTTATGCTAGGATATGTGGATTGGTAGGCGCTTTTCGTGAAATGGCTTGATTGTTCACCGGTATTCGTTCGTCTTCGAAAAATAACGATCCGGTGAGTGGAAACGTCTAAAATGGAGATGAAATAGCTTGTAAGTAAGGCTAGGATAATAAAACGTTCTGATTTATTTATGACAATCTTGACGATACTAAATATTCAATATGACATATCATCACCATCAATTGGATGGAATGATCCAATATTATTTCAATAAAAAAATGTAAGACGAATTACAATATACTCCCACCTCGAGTTACAAATTTTCAAAAGAATAACTCAACACATATTCCATAATATTAACCTTGATGGGGGTTTAACTTTTCCACCACACCTCGTGGCTACAACAGCTTTATTATCTGATCTGGATAGAGAGTTGTCTTCATTGGGTTCCCTGCGATCCTTGATTATTTTCTGTTGAATCATTCCTTTTTATTCTTTAATTCTAAGGGGCTATTTCAAATCCATAATCAGTAAAAACTTCGTCCTGTCACGGTCGCCAAAATGTTCATCTTCGAAAAACACGTACCCAGTTAGTGAAAACGTGTTATGTGGAGATGGAATAGCTTCTAAGTAAGACTAGGAATATGAAAAGTTCTGGTTTATTTATGACAATCTTGACGTTACTAAATATTCAATATGACATATTAACACTATTAATTATACGGAATGATCCAATATTATCTCAATAAAAAAATGTAAGACGATTCACAACAAGCGGATTTGATTTAACTCCTCCCTACTTTTTTCTTTGGAGTTATACCAAACAAATTTATGCATGTAGCCGGTTCTACGTGGTAAGAGATCATCATGAAAAATGAGAAATGGAAATTTTCTATGTGTTTTACCACTTTTATTCGTAACTAAAATTACTGTAGTTTCGTCTTATAAGGAAATTTTCACTCTCACATGTGAAAATTCGTAACTTCTACATTTAAAGTTTGAAAATGTCCTTATAGGACGAAACGGTAGTAACTTCAGTTACGAATAAAAGTGGTAAGAAACATAGAAAATTTCCATTTCTCATTTTTCATTATATCAAAGAGAAGTTTATGTTACGGAACCTGGTACAATACGGAAACTTAGAGACATTATGATCGAAATTTGTGCTAGAATTCAGTTAAGGTTTATTTCGGTTCGAAAGGAAGATACATTTTTAATAGTCGGAAGATTTGAGTCGATAGAAGAAAAATGGTTCGCAAGCTGAGCACTTGTGGAAAATTCTTCACGGAACAATTTCAACAATAATTGGTATAGTAGGACATATGAATTATTTCATTGAAGATGTGAAAACGGAGAAAAAACAAAAAATCAAGTACTGAGTAAAAAAAAGGAAAAAACGATAGACAACATGAAACAATTGTTGTTTTTTGAAAAGTAGGTTATTTTATTAACATGGATACGTAATGCGATCAGAAACTATAATATAGTAAGATGATAGAACCAAGATAGTTACTTAGTAACTCACAGTATTTAGATATCTTATAAAAGTAGTTCTAAGAATTATACATATTTCTTATAGTTTCTGGGGTAATGCCTTATAGCATTACTTCCAGAAACATTCCAAATTGTTAGGAATGAGTTCGGAAATAGACTATTTTATGATAAGGAGGTTGAAGGGGAATATTTTGAATATTTGCTCAAATGAATAACAATGAAATGAAAATAAAATTATATCGTTATCTGCCCTTGAAATTAACACTTTTCTGTTGCAGAAGATGTTACCAATTTATTTCGTTTTTCATAGAACATTTATTTCAAAAATATGACATAGTGTGACGGATTTACGAAATTTGTAGACACAGAATCACTAACAGGTCCAACCGCTTATCAAAATTCAAAAAAGTTAAGGTCAGTGTGCAGAGAATTGAAATATACTTTTCATCACAAGTGATGTCACACTATTGGCTTTTTCATAAAAATGTACCAAAAGTACCACGTTCGCATTGTATAGTATTACACCTTTTCTTTCAACTGTTGACAAAAATTAGAATGAGCTAACGTGAATTCATGGATTTCGTGCCGAATGAGCTGTGATTCCCCCAGAGGTGAATCTTTTTCTAGAGTAAACATTGAATGATAATGAAATTCTCAGTATCTTCCTATCTTGTGAACTGACACGTGCGAAATAAAAATATAGGTTTCGTTTTCGGTTTATATATAGGTGAGTTTCCAGGAAGACTCATATTTCGTTCATCCTTACATAATACTTTATCTGTAACGGAGATATTGACATGACAAATAAAACGGTGTAAAACTATATTTGAAGTCAATTTCAAATCGATAGATATCTCTAAAAATTGTTTCTCAGAAATGGCAGGGATGTGAACCATTTATTACCTACACCATTTTTAAATCAACTTTAGAAACTTACTACTTATTTCAAGAAAGCACTATGACAGAAATTCAAAGTGGAGATTTGTTTAGCCTGAAAAACTTCATTACTACTACTTTTTGCATTGTTGGAAAAACATTGACTATTTTAATAAATACGTTGTATTACGCTCTTCTGTTATCAATCATCAACGTTTTTTTTCTGAAGTACTAAAATTATAAATGCAATGCCAACCTAGTTGGTATAAACATGTTTGGGAAAATGCCCTCTACCATTGCTGAGTTTCTGAACCTCCAGGAACCAAAGGAATATACAGGTCACTGTTTCAGAAGGTCTCCTGCTTCTTTGCTGGCAGAATCAGGAGCAAATATTATGGATATTGAGAAGCACGGTGGATGAAAGTCTACAACAGTAGCTGAGGATTACGTCGATCAATCTATTTCTTATAAAAAGGCTATTGCTGAGAGAATAATCCCAACAGCTCTCCATCGTTACAACATCGTCCTCTCCACTTCAAGAATTAAATGCTAATGCCCATGAAATTGTCAACTCAGCTAGTTCAAATATACTATAAGGCTCTTCAACATCGCAAGGTATTAACATCAGTAGTTGTTCTAATTGTACTTTTTATATTAACGTTCATAAATAATAATAATTATGTAATTAATGTAACAGAATTCAATTGTATCTATTTTTCATAATAAAACTTCCTTGAAAATTGAATTATTATGATTTGTTTATTGATATTTGGTCGATAAAATTCGTGTTAAAATACTTTTAACACTTTTTGGGAGAAAAAGTTTTTGGCTTTCTACTACTCCATCTTGATACAAGAAATGTGGGAATCTTCGAAAGAAAGAAAGGAAGCAATCATTTAAGCAAAAAGTAACTCTAAACGTAGATGTATAGATCATTCAAAGAAGTAACTTTCTTTCCCAAAAATTATTCACTCCTAAAAAATATAACCCCTGCAATTTACTTTCAACACTATTGTTAAAAATATTTTCAAGACGCTACTTTGTAAACATCATCTTTCAATTCTCTTAACAACCATTAAATATGTCACTTTCAATGACAGTTGTGCAAAAATATAATTTTCATATATAAACGCTCCACTTTTACCCCAACAGGGGGCGCTCCAGTTGGAATATTTGAAAATCCTTTCTCAGTGCACATTAGAGACTTAAGAAGCACTTGTATACCAAAATTTAGCTTCCTAGGTCTCATGAGTATGGACAAACAGGGATGAATGAATGAGTGTTGAGTAAGTAAGCATGAATATGAAAAAGATAAAATTTCACTTACAAAGAACATTGTCATCCCCAATGGCGGACATCCGATGTTTCGGCCTCTTCAGCACCAATGTGGATACCATTACTAAAGGAATCACTTGATTTATTAATAAAATCACGACCTTATGTCATGAACTGAAAAGAAGAGTCAGATATAAATCTTTAGTGTGTATATGTTGTTTAGTTATGAAATGATCTGTAGAATAATGTAATCACTTGAATATCTTTGTTGTATATTTATTCAGAATCTTCAAAAAAGTATATGAATAATGTCAATATTTTTCAAGAATAAATATCTACCTATTTATCTATTTATTCACTTATTTGATTTAGTTCCTGTCACAGAAATCTTGTATGAAGATGGAGAATTAGAAAGCCAAAACTCTCCTTTTCTGAAAATATGAAACAGTATTGAAAGTTCCCTCGCCTTTTTTGATATAATTTCAAATGGAGGCGTTGGAGACAAGAAACAAAATTCGACCATTCTTCTTTTTGGCGAACATTTCTAAAACAGTCACTGATATTTTCGATCTGAAAAAAAATAATTCTAGCTCTCCAAAATAGAAAACTTTTTTCTAATCTCCCCTAAAAACTACTTGATTTGTATTCGAAGGACTACGCTATCTAAATTTCCTCTTACTATTTCATACAACACGAACAGAAATCATTGCCGAAATCAGAATTCCATCATCAAACAACGTAACTGACGATCAAGGATAACGAACGATTAGTCAGACAGGATAAGCGGTACTCCGGAAATAGGACTGTCAGGAGTCCGGAAGAGGCGAGGAACAGTCTGTCTGTCTGTTCGAAGACACGCGTGCCAAGCGATCGTTTATACAAAAGGAAATCGCCAGATTGAATTGTGATTTATTCTTTGTTGATAATGCTAGAGCTAGGATCTTGTTACGAAAGGTGTACGCAGAGGCAGATGTGAGAAGAACTCGGTAATTGAATGGAGTTATCATTTTCTTAGGTGATCAGTTTTCGGCCCAATTGCAGAAAATAACTGTTTCGAGAATAATATCATGCTTTCGGATATTCATTTTTTCGAGTCGCTGCTATTTGTTGAAATTAGAGCCCAAACACAACGCATTCGTGAATCAACACCAGATAGCGCTGTTTCGATCCATCATAGGTATCGTCAGTGGTACCAGGCTGAACCACAAATGCATTACCAGACTCAACTGTCCTTAACGAAGAATCCTAAGTAAGTAAGGGAGATGGCATCTGCCTTATATGCTCATCTCTATATAATCAGTTAATATACATTTCATTTTGCCTCTTTCTTTTCTCAGTTGAGAATAATAAAATGTATCCAATAGTTTATTTCATTCAACAGACTCCATTTTCTCTTTTTTCTTTTCCCCTCACCTTTTTGGTTCAATTATAATTTCATATGATGAATCAGTGTATATTGTACATTTCTCTCCGTATTTCTTCTTAGGGGAAAATTGTCTTCACTTTGATTCGTGTGGAGTCCTTATCATCACATGCAGCTTTATATCTGTTATGTTCATTTCTAGGCTTCTATAGATCTAAAAAAAATACTTGCTTTCCTGTGATATCTAATTTTCTTCATGTTCAAATATCTCCTACTTTTTGGACTAAACAGTGTGTAAAAGTCAAATGGAATAAATTCGTTATTTCGATTACTGTACATATTTTTTTAAAATCCCGAAACACTTCAAATTCAAATTATAATTTGACCTACTTCAACGGAAAAATACTACCCCAATCTTCAACTTCTCCCCCAATTTTTTAAATAAGAAGTTCCTGTAAGCTTGTGATACATAGTTTGGAAGGTCACTCCATTCTCTATTCAAAAATGTAATCGCTTTCAAGTTTATTACCAACAATAAGATTAAAATAAATTAAAATCATGTGGTTGCCGAAATTCGATAAAATACACTCAAAATTAATTGCAATATAGCCAAAACTTATTTCATGTTGAGATACTGATAATGAGAAAGTAAGCAAAAACCATACCAATGTTCTTTTAGATGGAATCATTTAAAAAACTGTGAATAATTTCCGTGGCAACGTAAGTTTAAAAACGCCATGTCAAATTATTTTGTATATTACGACATTAGTTGTCAGTATTTTAATTTAAGTTTAAAGTTCGTTAACCAAGTCTGACAAATGGTTAGTTTAACGAAAATGTGTGAAATAACAGTTTTACAAATGATTGGTTACGGAGATGAATCATGAACACAACAGGAAATAGTTCGCCTATGTCATGAGAAATTTCCTAATTTACCGCCCATATCTCAAGGAACAGTAAGTAATTTTGGTTATGTGGGGCAGATAAAAAGCAGCTGCCAATGCAATGAGTGATGTACTCAAATTAGATGTGATTCCTGAGTTTGAGAAAAACCCACATACATCGAGTAGATAGGCATCCACTACATTCAATGTCAGCTATAGATTGATAGTAAACATATTAAAAGAAAATCAAATGGATCCCTATAAAATGATACCTACTCAGGAGCTCATTGAAGACAATTTTAATAGAAAAACTTATTTTCGTGAGCAAATGATGGACATGTTGGATAACAATATCAGCCAATTAGAATACGTTATGTTTTCTGATGACTATATTTCTCTTAAAGGTCATACTAATCAGCAAAATTGCCGCTACTGGTCAACGAAAAATCTTCACTGGATGAGAGAAGAACACACGCACTACCTACGCAGAGTAAAATAGAAGAACAACGAGATTTTCATCGATGTATTCTGTCTGGAGATGAATCTACTTTACAACAAATGGGATTTTATCATGACAAAATTGCAGATGGGGTCAGATATCAACACAAATTTTATTATCGACAACAAAAATCAATACTATCAGAAAACAAACGTTTGGTGTGGTATATTAAATGATAAATTACTTGGTCCGTTTTATTTTTTCGCAAAAATTTGAATGGTGACAGGTACTTGAGTACTTGAACTCTTTGGAAACTGAAATAGGAGAGTTTTTGGATGAAATGGTATTAGAAGAACGGCAAAAGTTATGGTTTCAACATGACGGATGTCCTGCCCATCCTACTAGAAATGTTTCTCAGTGGCTGAATAGGACATTTCGTAATAAATGGTTAGGACGAAATACCGATTCTCGATGGCCTCCTCGTTCTCC
>WOGR01012760.1:0-10080 GCA_015342045.1 Leptinotarsa lineolata | reverse complement strand
GTCTAACTTCAGATTCACAAGAAAACTGAGATAAAATAATATCAAACAATATCACGAAGAACCGTGTGAAATGGAGAATATATTTATAATTTCATTTGAAAAGTGGTTTCAATGATTTTATAAAATATATAAACTTATTTATAATTCGTACTATGAGAATTATATTTTGAAATCAATTCCGGGTAATAACGCCGTCTGCACCACAATTTTTTTCTACCAATAAGCTATTATGAGTTCTTCCAACAGTCAACATATGTACCGTTTTCTAATCATTATGGTTTTCAATAAATCACTTATAATGCAAGGTAATAACGTGAGACTATGTATGTGAATATCGTAGAGAATCACTTCGAATAGATGTAGAAAATGTGACAAATTAAACATAAATTAAAAATGAGAAATGAAATCTTTTTATGTTTTTTACCACTTTTATTTGTAACTAAAGTTACTGCAGTTCCATTCATGAGGACATTTTCAAACTTATACATTAAACTACAAATTATTGAGTACATTGACATTACCCCTTATATATAAACCATTGTAGGTAATAACTGAGGTACTTAAATTACCTGAATAATTTTTACCTGCGACAATGTGGGTTATTTGAAAACTGGTGAGTAGACTAGATCGATTCGATCATTTAACAGATTGCACCTGCATTTCTTATGCTTATGAATTTCCAAAGATTCCAAATAACTGAGTTTCTAACCTTTGCTTGCATAGTGTAAAATTTCTGTTTCGGGTGCAATATGTTGAATGATAAAATTGATCTAGTTTACTCACTAGTTTTTAAATTAGCGTACCCACATTGTCGCAGGTGAAAATAATTCAAGTAAGTACCTCGGTTATTAACTACAGTGGTGTTATAAATAAGGGATAATGTAATCAATCATTGTAAGTTTGAAAATTTCCTTATAGGACGGAAGTGCAGTGACTTAGTTACAAATGAAAGTGGTAAAAAACATAGAGAATTTTCATTTCTCATTTTTCATGATGATCTCTTACCACATAGCAACGGCTACATCCATCAATTCATTAAACGTGAATGATTTACATTTTTATAATCTACCGCTCAATATAAAGTTTACTCGTGGTGCCAAATGTAATGACTTTTATAAAAATGTCCAAAGAATTCAATACAAAATGTATCAATTACTGACCATTTCTCAGTTTCCTACTGTTCAATATCGTTTGGTCATGATTGAAAGTTAATTAACCAGAGTGTCAAATGTAAATGACTTACGATGAGATACTTTTTGATTTTCATTTGATACCAAGTCACATGATTTTAAGATTCATTGTCTTTCTTTCAACTTTTTGTTTTTTCTTTATTGGTCGATTTTATGATTTTTCGTAAAAAAAATGAAAGAGGAAAGAAAAACTAAAAAAAAAACGGAAAAATCGTCAAAAAACCGATTAACCGACGAAAAATCAATGAAAATTGTGGATTCGACAAAAAACTGAAAAATGTTGGATCTACATTCTTTATTCATTTTTCGAGTTTTCGTCGATATTTAAAATTTTGAGTCGATATTTTTCGAATTTTGGTCAATTTTGTTTTTTTCGATTTTACTATTATTCATTTATTTCTTCCATTTTTCATTTGATTGTCATTCAAAGTTATTTCAAAATCATTCAAACCAAATTTTTCTGAGAACAACGTCTATACTCATGTACCATTGTCTGCCAGATTGATGCAATCCATAATGCGAACTTCATTACCTTCATTGATTTCTTTAAACCATTTTTGTGATTTTTTCATGATTTCATGCTCAGTATTCGAAAGTTTTATTATATCTTTGAAAATTTCAGGTAAACTATCAGGTATTTCCATAAAAACTTCTTCTTTCAACTGACCATTCAGATAACCAGTTACAACATCCATTTAATGAATTACTAATGCATATTCCACCGATAATGCCATCAATAATCTAATTGAACTTGCTGAACGACTAGGGCAAATGTTTCATGGAAATCTGTACCATACTGTTGTGCATATACTTTTGCAACTAGTCTGGCCTTTCTCCGGTCTAGAATTCCATTTGCATCAAATTTGTTGTTCGAGATTATTCGGCTTCCAATGACTTTTCGGTTTTCTGGGCGATCTACGAGGTCTCATGTTTGATTCATCATTTGAGCTAAATTTCCACTTTTTACTGCTTTTCTCCATTCTTCAGCTTCAGTACTCATGAAGGCAACTTCAATTGTGAACGAATTCAGAGTCTGTGTAGCACCAGCAATTTCTAAAGATTCTGGTTGTGATTTTACGCAAAACTCTTTTTTTGGTCTACCTCTTTGTCCTGTTCTTATTATTCTTGGCCTTCTTCTGCTACGGTTAGATAATTCTGATATTTTTCTGATAGAGATTGATTTTCTATCTCTATCTGGCCTAATTCATTTTGATAATTTACATCTATTCCTGAAACTATGACTTCATGCAATAAAGTTTTGATGTGATGACATAAATTCCGTATCATACAATACGTTTGTATGGAAATCTTGAAAAAAGATTATTCGTTTCAAGGCTGAAATTGTAAAAGGCTTTGGAAATATCAACACTACTATTTTGTATGGAAACATCCATAGGCACCAGATCATAGTATCAACATCCTTTCTTCAACCAATCAAATTATAAAGAATATAGGATCCGACAAGTTTCCAAAACAATAATTCAGATATTGATCAGTTAGAGGTCCTCCATTACGAGATCATAAATAATCTCACATCCAGAGTGTAATGATTAAAATTAGTTCTCAGTTCCACAAAACCTTCTCTTCGTGGTGGTTTATTTGCTATTTCTGCACAGAGAAACCGTGAAAACACAATTCTTATGACACTTTAAAAGATTATTGGAGTGTCTGTTTAATTTGCCTCACTTTAGAGTTTAATAACAATTATATCTATGCCATTTTCAACATTTTTTTTCTTTGAAACTACGACCCTGAGAAATCTCTCCGCCATGACAATGAAAAATATATTGAGCATTCATCAGGCTTAAAAAATGAAAAAATATTTACCCGTTTCAGCACTGGCGTGAAAAAATACAAAAATTTATCTTTCAGAAAGTTTATGGCAACAGAGTGACTTTCTTATAATTTTTTAATGTCATATACTCATCCAGATCATCGCAAGTTGAAAAAAAATTGGTTTTTGATATTGTTTCCAATGACTGAATACCCTCAATTGGTTTTCAATTGATTGAATGAATGTTCATCCATATCACTACATATTGTTTACAAAATCAAATGATCAGAAGGTGAAGACTGTGATTAGCATCTGCACGAATTCAGAATAAAATATAATGATCATATTTTGTTAAGTTGAAAGTATTTTGAGTATAATGAAATAATCTTGTTCAAAATGAATTTGATAACTTTTTGTAGTATTTGCCCGATGTCTGAACGTTATTCATTACCATAATATTAAAATGAAATGAAATGTTATGAACAATGGGTTTCTGTTCACGGTAGACACGTGGAAAATTGTACAAATAAAAAAATAATTCTTAAGAATATTTTAAAAACTACTACAAGGGCACTATAAAGTATTTCTTCAAACAAAAGGGGAGGATACATCGTTTCATATATATTTTAATTCTCTATCCAAGGCTGGACTGAATTGGTGGCTTGGTTCTATAGAATCCTGACTATCAAAGTTTCATGTTATTTAAAAATTTGAATCAATATAATGAGTTGACTTTGGCAAAAAAATAATGAAAAATGAGAAATGAAAATTTTCTATTATTCGTTTTATCCGTAACTGAAGTTACTGCAGTTTCGTCCTATAAGGACATTTTCAAACTTTTACATTTAACATCAATTCATCAAAAAAATAGTATTTCCTCTACTTGAAATGATGGATATCTGCTATTTCTAATATAGTCAGATAGTATTACTTGGCCAATGTGATATTTATCTGTGATTTTATCTCTTAGCGTACCCATATTGTCGCAGGTGAATAAAATTCAGGTAAGTTAAGTACTTCGGTGATTACCTACAGTGGTAATATAATCAATCATTTGTAGTTTGATGTATAAGTTTGAAAATGTCCTCATAGGATGAAACTGCGGCAACTTTAGTTACGAATAAAAGTGGTAAAAACCATGGAAAATTTTAATTTTTCATTTTCCATAGTTACGTAGAACCGAACAGTTTTTCTATTTTGTATTTCACGTCATGTTATGATGGCGAAATGAATTCGAATACATATTTTTTTAATTTCGATAGATTATTCATATCTTTTGTGTATTATGACTTACACAGAGTGATACATTCATCAAGATGATTTGAATTCAATTTTTTTTGAAATAGTATATTGAGGTTTTCAATTCAATACAATTTGTCATACTCGAAATAGAGCGAATGTTTTCAAGATCAGATATTCACTGATTTTTTTTACTGTTGTCAAGGAAATCAGAAAAATAAAAATCAATTTGCAATCTGCTGAGAATAAATGTTATCACCATAGTTGTTACTAGTTGAATAATACTCAAAAATAAGTTCTAATATTGATTACTTGAAAATTGAAGCAGAATTACGGTTAATACCGTGAAGCACAGAAGATGCTTTCAAAAATGAAAACGATAAGTTCACTGAACGCTTGAAAGAACCAGAAAGTGCTTGCTCACCTACAAAAAAATCAAAGGGGTGGATTCAAAATCATTTGTCAAAGTGCTTGCATTCATAAAGGTAATTAGTCAAAATGGCTAATTGCCTTTGAGAATGCAAGCACTAAGAAGGCGTTCGTGTTCAAGGAAAACGATTTGCGGAATATTAAAAAACAAAAAACGAAAAATTTACGAAAAACAGGAATTTTCTATATTTTCTGTCGATTTTTCAATTTTTCGTCAATCTTAAAATTCTCCATCAATTCTACAATTTCTTTTTTCGATTTAACAATTTTTCACTGATCTTTCGATTACCTATTCGTGTTTTTTGATGATTATGTGATAGTTTTTCGGAAAGACGATAAAAAATCATCAAGATGACGAAAAATTGTAAAGGAAAAAAACAAAAAAAGAGAAGAACAACAAAATCCATGAGAAATTGTGAATTAGATTTAACATCTTAAAAAATTGAAAAGAAAAAGTAAAATATCCACGAAAATCGAAAAAATCAATAAAAAATTGTTACATCGACAAAAACTGATGATATGTAAAATCGGCAAATGATAACGAAAAATGTAAAATGGATAAACACAAAAATTTACGAAAACATGAAAATGGACAGAATTAAAATTGAAAAATATATCACAATTGGATGGAAACTGAAAAATCTAAAAAATAATTCAAGAAATGAAATAATATACAGAAAATTGAATTTCTTGTTCAATTCACAATTTTTGATTTTTCATTGTATTTTTTTGTCGGTTTGTTTAACAATTTTTCAATCGGTGATACAGCAGAACGTATCGATAGTCAGATCCTGAATTCCACTGAATACTTTGATTATTATCGAAAGTAAATAGAAAATAAACCTACCCAGTGCCTCATAAACAGGTGTTCTCAATAGCAGCTGACTGTTAGTACCATAATCATTATTGATTCTGAGTATTCACACAATCGTAACCATACATCGGCCCAGGGAATATTACCAAAAACATTTTGGAAAGCCTCTCTTATCACCCAGCTAAGTTACGGAGACAGGGCCGTCTCCGGAACATTTCCAATGATATTGAAATGAATACCAACGTCATGATGAATTAACGAAAGGAGATCTCTGACTACAGGGACCTTACAAAAACTCTATCCACCAACAAAACCACAGAAATATCCACCTCCAATTCACAAAACAAAACATATTCTGCAGCACTTACCCAAAATCAATTTCCATCCAGAGAGCAAGCAATAGTCTTCACTTCTATTGAAGGAATCAGATTACAAGAATATATCTATGGACTAGGAACGATTGTACATCCAAGAAATATAATTTTTTCCTCGAGAATATCCAATAATAGGATATGTATATACTTATCCAACAAAGATGTAGTTGAAACCTTCATGGCTCCATCACAATAAATAACCAACGCATACAAGCTCGACGTCTAATTACCCCAGCAACACGTTTTATTCTATCAAACATTTGCCCCTCGATTCCACATCACATTATTGAAATTGAACAGAAGAAATTAGAACCAAACCTAGTATCGTCAACTTCATTCTTGAGAATTGGTGTATCAGATCCCGAATACAGCCACATCATGAGTTTCCGTCGTTAGATATACATTAGTCCCACCAATGTCACACTTCCAGAATCCTTTACCATATCCTATGAAAACATATCCTACCGCATATTCATGTCACAAGATAACATGACATGCTTTCAATGCAAACAATCCGGCCACTTAGCATCTCAATATACAAGCACAATCACCCATCCACCAACAGACGAAACTACAACTACTAATACCCCAACACAAGAAGAAAATCCGGACAGCATTCAGAATACACCGATCATAGAATCAACTACATTAGCACCCATATCTCTCGAAGTCACCCAAAACTTAGTTGAATCGAAAGCTACCACCTCAAAAACATATTAACAGAAAGAAACACAACCTACTGCCAAAAGAACCTTAGCGGAAATCCTAACACCTCCACTTGATAGTAAGCCCAACCAAGAAAAAACAATAGATGATTTATTCACCAAACCGGAAAATAAAAAGAAAATTGAAAAATCTAAGCATATAACTACCCATGAAAATCCACAAACGCAAAAACTAAATATGATAACACCCGCTAAGGAGTTCATTGAATCACACTCTTCACCGGTCATTTTGAATTATCAACAAATTTCTGACCTATTCTAAAACACTTTTGATTCACACGAACTAGAACAAATAGCACTGGGTTACACCAAAAAACTACTTCCTCAGTGCAATATGCTGGAGAAAATCTACCCTTATTTCACAGAGAGGAGTAAAAAATCAAGATGTTTCAAGCTCTGAATTCGGAGGTACATCGACAGCACCTTAACAGAGGGAGAAAGCGATTCATCACAGGATACCACGTATTAGTAAATCATACATTATTATTTTCAATGGCTCCCAAAATAATTATTCAATGGAATATCAACGGCTATTTCTGCCACTCAAAAATGTTACAAGTCCTCACCTCAGAACATAAATCAGACACAATATGTATACAGGAAACCAATTTCAAGAACGACAGAGAACACAGACCAAAAATTTTTTTTCATAACAGAAACTTCCAAGAGAGAGCCAGTGGAGAAGTAGCTATATACACAAAATTAGAAATTGATGCGGAACCATTACCCCTCAACACAACTTTGGAAGCGGTAGCTATCACAAATCGAGACCACTCCATCCTAAATAAATGCAACGTTTATATTCCTCCAAACCATGAAGTCACTCAAGTGGAACTAAACAACCTAATAAATCAAATACCATCACCTCGAATGATAGTAGGGGACTTCAATGGGCATAATATCATATGGGGAGGTAAAAACTCAAACCGCCGGGGACGTACGATATTCGATACACTACAATACTTTGATCTATCAATACTCAACAATGGAGATAATACAAGATTCAACACCTTTGACGGTAGTTCTACAGCCATCGATCTGAGTATATGCGAACCAACACTCCTGGCCACAACATCATGGGAGGTACTACCATTTATATACGGGAGCGACCATTTTCGTATCAAACTCACCCTCGATGGAAACGATGTAACAACGACAATACCATTTCATAGATGGAATTTGAAAAACGTTAACTGGAACTCCTTTACAACACACATTGAGGTCAGTTTGGAAATGTACAGCGAAATAGATAACAACTTAGAACAGAAATTAAACCACCCCTACAACGTGATTCTAGAAGCTGCAGAGAAGAAAAACTAAACACCTCAAAAAACATCATCCAGTCCCCTGGTGGAATAATGAATGCCGCGAGGCCATAATATAAAGTAAACATGCCTTTAACAGATTTGAACGACAAAAGACTCAAGAATTACAGAATGTATTCAAAGAGCAAGAGCAAGATTTGTTGTCAAAAAAGTAAGCAAGATTCCTGGAAACACTACGTATCTGAAATAAATTCATCAACACCAATGGCAGAAGTATGGAAAAAAGTAAGGAGAATGAACGGAAAACAATCTCATATTGGCATTAATTCACTCATTCATGAGGGAAATTCACTAGAGAACAATAGAGATATAGCAGAGACACTAGCAAATAACTGCAAGAGTCATTCAAGCAAAATGAGCTATGATCCGGATTTCAACCTGAAAAAAGATATGGAAGAAAAAAACCATCCCAATATTATAGACCAACAACATGATTCACCCAAAAACTCCAAAATATCAGAACATGAATTTGAAGACGCACTAATTAGCCTTAAAAACACTTCTCCTGGGCCAGACGTAATATCGGCTGTTTTTCTGCAAAACTCACCTGAAACTGCTGAAACATATCTCTTCGATATTCCTTATGGAAACAACAGAAATTACCCCACCAGTGGCAAGAAGCCACTGTGATACCAATCCTGAAACCAAATAAACCTAAACGCAATCCAGAATCATACAGACCTATATCTTTAACTAATAGCCTCTGTAAATTAATGGAAACGATCGTGAATAGAAGACTGGTTTGGCACATAGAATCTCATAATCTTCTCCGACAGGAACAAAATGGTTTCAGAAAGCACAGATCTACCATAGACAAAATTATAGATCTAGATTCAGAAATACATGAGGCATTCTCAAACAAACAAAAATGCATAGCGATATTTTTTGACTAAGAGAAAGCTTATGACAAGGCTTGGAGATTTTATATTTTGAAAACATTGCAACAATGGAACATCCAAGGCAATGTGCTAGCATTTGTTAAAATTTTTCTTGAAAATAGGTTCTTTCGAGTTAGAGTCAATGGAGAACTATCAAATCTGAAAATCCAAGGAACCTGTACACCACAGGGTTCCATTATTAATATAACATTATTTCTTGTGGCGATTCACCAGATAATTGAACATGTCGAACTACCAGTGGAAGCACGACTTTACGCTGATGATCTACTTTTATTTATCAAAGGAAAGAATATTGAAACGATGTGGTCAATACTTCAGCAACACCTACAACAGTTACAGATCTGGTCTGAATCAACAGGACCCACTTTTTTTTTCAGAAAAAACCAGATTGATATTATTTCCGAAAACACACATCAGAGACCGACCAACGCTACAACTCTACGGCAAAAATCTGGAATATGTTGGCGAAATAGAATTTTTTTGAAATGATCTTCGATCAAAAATTGAATTGGAAATCACACATCATCTCATCAGAAAGTGCCAGGGATGTTTGAATTTGCTGAGAATCCTTTCCAACACAACATGGGGTGCTGAAACAACTACACTTATTCAACTCTACAGATCTCTTATCAAGACCAGAATCAACTACGGATCAATAGAATATGCTTCTGCAAGCCAGTCGACAATCCGAAAACTAGATGTTATCCAAAATACGGCACTTCGAATAGCATTAGGAGCTCATAGAACAAGCCCAATAGAAAGCTTATGCTGCGAAGCAAATGAAACCCCTCTGAGGTACCGTAGACAATACATGAGTCTCTATTATGCTATTTTTATTGCAACCAAACCAACACATTGTACATATAATAATGTATTCTCAACTCGTTTCGAACAAAATTTCACGGGACATCCAAGAACGAACCCGCCTTTTTTACGAAAGGATAAACAAATACTTGGAACAATTAGGGTGTCCACGTCCTCTATTATTTTTCAACTCAATAACTATCCCTCCTCCTTGGATAATCAATTTTCCTATATGTGACTCCTCTTTACCCTATTTCATAGAAAATTATACTCGTCCCCAAATTATACTGAACCTATTCAACCAAAAACTAACCCAATATGAGAACTTTGTAACTCTGTACACCGATGTCTCAAAAACGGATCAGGGAGTCGGATCAGGGAGTCGGATCAGGGAGTCGGCTCAGCTGTAGTATCGCTAGATAAAACATTGAAATACAAGCTACCCCAAGCGACATGTATATACACAGCTGAACTCTTTGCAATACTACAAGCATTAATATTCCTGAT
>WOGR01012759.1:0-10081 GCA_015342045.1 Leptinotarsa lineolata | reverse complement strand
GGCACATCACTCAGACCCTACACTGTGAAAATGAATTCCTTGACTATATGCCATTAGGTACTCTTTGACAATGGAATCTGTTAGTGAACAAAAGAACAAGACTGTTTATCTGACGTCTAATTGCATATCTAACCGTGATACGGAATGAAATAATCAAAACAACTAATATGGCTTTTAAATGTCAATATTATGATTTATTTTTGTTGGGTAGCGCTACCGAAGACTGTTCAGAAGAATCCAAGATCTGTGAAAATAAAAATAAGAATTTAAATAATGGGTATGTTATAGTTCACAACTTGACATCGAAAATAAAAAGATTTATTTTGTGTTCAGATTGTGTCACAAACAATATGAAATTACTAATGGAAAAACGGAACATTACACTATATTTACTATTTATAAATAAAACTTCAACAAAAATAATAACAATGATAAAGAACAAACAATGGAATATATTTCTTCAGAGAAGATGTCTATCAGCTTCTCTTACACACAGGCTACACCTTTTCTGAATATATTTTGCCGAATTAATTAGTTCAATAGGAGTGAGAAAAGCAAAACTTTGCATCACTGCCGCTTCCAATTCGAATCTAAATTTGGTGGGCAATTAAAAAATAAGACAGTTCAACCTTCCTATATATTTTTGTATTCATAAAATTTATTTTCATCTTTACATTCCCATGCTATTATCAAACTATTTTTGACCCTTTTCCCCACCACCCCATGAGGTAGAGTCTGGAGGCGCGTTTTTTTATGTGGTACCCCCAGTAGGCCTAATCCACGGTCAATTTCTAGACAAAATATTATTGTTTATTATTAACTATTGGAAAAGGTCTATCATAAGCAAGCTAAGGCCTAAATAATGTCAATGGACTAAAAACAGACTATCAAATCACATTCTTCATAATTCTCATACTTCATTTTGAATGTGTTTGAAAATTGAACAAAAACCACCAATCAAAGAGCGTCGTTACTGCTTAAATCAAAATTTGACAGCTACCAGTAAAGATTTGCATTTTGTTTTATCGCCAAAGCCTACTTCATCAAAGTGTGCGTTTCAAAGTCTACATGAAAAAACCTAAAAGCTCTGTATTTTAAGGATGACTCTAGCAAAACTTCCAAAACAACATTTTTGGAAAGGTAATTTTAAACTCCATTGAAATCTGCAGGAATATACAAGGTGTCTCATTAAAAAAATAGTTTTCAATCAATAACTATTGATATCACGTAAGAAAGTGCTTTGGAAATGTCATCATAGAAACAAGAAATTTTCGGCAGGAAAAAAGTTACAGCAACTTTTCAAAAGAGTACAATTTCGTGAAACATGCTATATTTATATTTCTTTTGCAATTTTCACCATTGAGTTTGTTATAAAATTTAACCTCAGCCACAGCCATGAACTTTCATCTATTTAGTTTGACAACTCTCCTTTAAAAATGTCCACTTTGGCCCACTCTGTAAATATTAGAAGACAAATTTGACTTGTTTTCCATAAAATTTGACTTGTTTTCCATAAAATTGATGATTTAGTTGAAAATATTCAGGGATTTTTCACATGTTATCGTGTCTTTCCACTATTTTTGGTGGACTGTTTCTTCATCTTCGAAAAATGAAGGTCAGCCAACTTTTTTCAGATCTTCGTTCATTGTATTTGAGTGGAAACTTCAATTTTTTTTTTCAAACGGATTCGTGAATCAACAAAAGACAGTACTGTTTAAACCTACACAGATAGGTGCTAGGTTGGACACAACTGCACTTATAACTAGCCCAAGTTGAGACAACATTTACCAATGCAAATACCAATACAATACAAATATGCCATCTATAGGATTGACGGAAAAGTAAAACCCCAACAAGCTATTCTACAACGTTCTGTTGCATAAGCAAGTTTCGACAATCTAATGAGAATTCGTCTGAAGTAGATGAAAAAAACTTCCAAAATCTTTTAATCTATCATCTTATTTATTATTATTTTTCATTGAACATTCATCTATATGTTTTCAATTACAGATTTTGAGTACTTGATATTTACATTGATGTATTAACAAATATTTGACAGATTTTATTGTTTTCCCTTAGTTTTGCCTTCACTCTAACGCCATCTTTCGGTAATGGTTATCTCAAATGAATTGATGCAAAGCTTGGAGATCTGAGGTGTGTGAGTCGTTCTCACAGTTTTTTTTTCAAGAAAATGTCTGAAATTTGCGAATATGGTAATTGACTTATTATGTTACACTATAGATTGCAACCAGTTTCATGGATCATTATCAGGACTTAACGTATAATTTCCAAACTATTGATTTACTAAGTATCCGAGAACAGATATAATCGAAAGTGAAATCTATAATCAAAAACAACGTGATACAATGCAGAATATAGGTAGTCGCTCAAAGTTATAATCGAATTCTATTTATATTTTCAAGAGCTATGAAAAGTTTTATGTTGATTGAATAATATAATTACTTTTACTTGCGTTATGAAATATGTCGTGAATTTATCGTGGAAATAATTAGAACGGGGTGAATGGAAAGGTAAAACTCGTAAAAATGGAAGGCTGGAAATCACGATTGAAAGCTCAGGTCTGCCACCCATGAAGTTAGATTTTTTAAGTTGTAACAATATTCTGATATTCTCATGGACAATACAAAATTTCGATATTATATTTCCAGAAAGATGAAGGCCAGTTGATCAGTTTGATAAAATTCTCAACACTCACGAAACAAATAGTATTTCCTAGAATTAATTGACGCATATCTCTACAAACGCCTGAATGAAATTAAAATTTTTCCATGGAAAATTTTGTGCAACAGGAAACGGAAGTAATTCAATTGAATAATTTGAAACGGAAGCAGTGCAACTCAACAACAATGAATGCATTTTTCACATTGTTTATAACAGTTAACGGTGGTGAAAAATAATTGTTTCTCAATAACCGCAGAAAGACGATTTTGGTTACACTAGAAGTTGTCATTCTGGATTACAATAAGACATTGTTAAGTATGGTCATCTGTTTAGAGAATATTTTCATAATAACCTTTTTTGAAATAGGGTATTAGAATAGCTTTTGAACATAAGTAGCGCCAATATCTTCGATTTCATTATTTCGCTCCAGAGAGATTTCTCAACTATTGTAAGCATATTCGGTGATAGCCTGCTTTTTGAGAAGGAATATTTGAAAGTTTCTTCATAGTGAATTTTACTAGTTTGGACTTCCATTGTCTAATATTTTTTCATGGACAAAACACAAGCACTACAGGAAAATCCTTGAGGCGCTGTAAGAGCGGTGCCTGTGCGAAAGTAGCGGTTCAGATTGGATTTGAATCGCTGGAGATTAAATTGATTTGGAAAAACGTTCTCAGGAAGTTTATTTCATATAAAGGCAGTTCTCCAAATGAAAGAGTTTTTGAACAGTGAAGTTCGAGGTGTACTGAGTTGAACCTCAAAACGATGAGCAGCCACAGTCCGTCGCGTATTTCTGATATGCACCGCTCTTGGTGAAATCAAATGTGTCAAGTCACTTGAACAATTCCCGTGAAAGTATCTATAGAAGAGAGATGAATCTCCAACCTTTCTTCGATGTTCCAGCCTATTAAGGTTGCAAGTGATGTTCGCGTCAACAATCAGTCGGATGGCTCTTTTCTGAAGGGGATCCAGCAGCTTCAGGGTTTGCTTTAAGGTGGAGCTCCATATAACAGAACAATACTCCAAAGATGGTCTGATCTGGGGTTTATAAAGCATCAAAAGTTGCTGAGGTGTGTACAGTTTTCTGGTTCGAAACGGTGTTCCAAGCTTTCGAGGAGCAGCATTCGCAATTTCAGCGACATGATTGTGCCAAGACATATTGGTGTCCATTTTAACCCCAAACAAACTTATAGAAGCGGGATGCAGAATTGTCTGTCTTGACATTATTATATCTGGTTCGGAGACATTAATCTTTTAAGATAAAACCGATGCCTGGGTTTTTGTGGCATTGAATTGAACCTGGTTACTTTCACCCCAATTCGAAATCATTTCTAGATTCTCATTGAGATATGCAACTTACTACTGCCGGTGAAGATGTGCATCCGCAGCCGATGTCCTCGAATCCAAATGGAATGACGAGACAAGTGTGTTATCGGTAGCAAAGCAATATATTGGTTTCTTGGTGTTTTCCAATAAATCGTTGATATACAATGAAACGAGGGTTGGAGACAAGACGGATTCTTGGGGAATATCAGCGTTGATGGTAAAAGTATTTGAGAGATATCCATCGACGGCCACTTGCAGGGAACTTTCTCTCAGGAAGCTGGAGAGCCATACACAGAAATGATCCTACAAACCATAGCATCAAAGTTTGGCTAGCAAACCCACACACGGTCAAAGGCCTCAGAGATATCCAGCGTATCAGATCTTGACTCTTCATGTTTTTCGATTGCGTTATTCCAAATATGGTGACATACGATAGAAGGTCGCCTGTTGATCTTTGTTTCCGAAAGTCATATTGATGATCGCTCAAGATGTTGAAGCCTTCCAAATATTCAAGGACATGGTGGTTTACGGCTCTCTCTATGTTTTTTTATATCACTGATAGTAAAGCGACTGGTCTATAGTTACTCTTGCTCTTTTTGGGAAAAGCCTGAACGCGAGCAATCTCCCAACAGGAAGAAAAGACACCTTTTTTGTAAGACAGGTTGAAAAGTCTGCAGAATACTGGTGCGAGTTCATTTGCACATTTACTAAGTACGATGACGGGCACTCCATTAGGTCTAGACGCCTTGTTGATATTGAGCTGTTTCATAATTCGCCTGACTAGATGTTCTCGAAAAGTTATTTACGGCGTTGTGGATCCTAGTGTGAGAATAGTGGGTGGTGCCTTTCCCAAAGAATCGTTCGTGGAGTGGGACACAAATTGTTTAGCTGGTAGATTTGCTTTTTCTATGGCTGTTGTTGCAATTGAAACATCCGCTTGTATTAGTGGTGGAATTGTGGATTTCGTAAAGTTTTCATTAACAGTTTTAGCTACCGACCAGAAGGATGTAGACCCGTTGGAGTTTGCAAGCATGTTATCCCTAATTCTCTGATTGTGAAGTTCTTTGCTTTCATTCATTCTAAGTTTACAGCTGTTGCGTGCATTAACAAACTATTTTGGTTTTTGGCGCTGGAATTTTTGCGCCACTGCCGATAGGTGTGATTTTTGAGGGCGACAGCTTGCTCACAATTTTTGTTGAACCAAGGTTTGCTGTTAGAAGTTCGTTTCATTGAAAAAGGAATATTTGCATCAGTGGATGATAGAATAACGTCCGTGACTTCAGAAGTATAAGTTGATGGATCATTAGAGTCAAAACAACCATCTAGCGACGGGAAATTTCGGAAATGGTCTTGAAGACCTTCTCACTCAGCAGATCTGTGATGCCAAACTTTGCGCGGCTTAGATTGTACCACAATATTCATTGGTAATTCACTCATTACTGAAATGAGTTTGTGGTAAGAAGATCCCAATGGAGACCGTGTAAATTTCTGGATTGCTAGATCTAGAAGACTAGCATATTCTCCATCACGGTCAGGAATCCTGTCTGGCTCATTTATAATCTGAGTAAGTCCGCTACTTATTGCAAAAGCCTCAGCTTCGTGCCGTTCGTGTCGTTTTGTTCGTCGTTGATATTTGAGAATTTGAGCCATTCGATATTGTGGACATTGAAGTCACCGAATATTGATTTGCACAAATTCAATGGTGTTTGCAAGTGAAGAGAGTAGTGTCCTATATTTTGTATTGCTTGGTGATCGATAAACGCAGCATATGAATTCTGTGATATTATTTTAAACCACATATCATCAAAGTTTTGGGGTTCCAACAGTTCCTTTTGTTGAAAGGAGAGATCGCTTCTGATAAAAAGAGATATTCCAAAGTTACGTCTGAATCTGGAGTGGAAATCATAGCCGGGATATATAATATTGACGAATTTTGATGAAGCACTGAATTTGGTTTCTGTGAATGCAAGAATATGAGGACTATTTGTTGGCAGATGTTGCTGTACTGAGTTTATATTTGAGTTGAGTCCTCTGGTCTGGTCTGGTCGATTTTGAAGTTGCTAGTGAGTCTCTTAGCAACTGCAGTTACCATGGAAATGGCACGGTGGTAGTGCACCCGACTCACGATCGGAAGGTCGTGGGTTCGATCTCAACCTGGACCACATATTTTACTCGAGAGAATTCATCCAGTTGATGCTGGGATGATTCTGCAACTGTGTTAGAAATCACATGTTGAAAGGTGAAACCTCTTTAGCCCTTCGCTCGCACAAATTTCTCAACTTCTAAGAGTTGTCGTTCGTATGGGGGCGACAGTTGATTAACGGAAAAACAGATTTGAAACAGATTTTGAACAGATTTTCCTGTGGACTGATGTTAAAAGGACTCTGCTGACTGTCAGAATTAGTTGTTTTCGAATATTTTCTGCAGGATGATGCCCTCAAATCAGCCCCCACTCGTAGATCCGATTGAGGAGCTATTTTACCTCCGGAGACGAGCGCCATCATACAATTCTTCCTCATATTCCCACCCTTGAAACCGAAAATAGCGGCACAGCAACGAAACGTTAGCCCCAAAGCAACTTCACGCTGCCTAAGTCGTTGCAATGGTATCTCACCGGGCGATGCCGGGTGGGACCAGCACTTACCATTTGTAAATATGATATAATATGATTTTAAATCTCTGAAAGAACGGATAGAATTAAAAATCAAAATGAATAACTAAGAATAACAATTATATTGAGCCATGATAACAATAAACCAAAAATTAGCAAAGAATTAGTCTTCGGGTGATGACTGGTCTATTCCTCCGAAAGATTACTATTATAGGTCATTCGAAAGCTTTTCCCACTCTCCGCTTCATCAGTTTAGAGGGAGTTGACCGTTTTTCAGCTTGATTAAAGTTTTCCATATGTGGCGTATCTCTACGCTAGCATGGCCGAATGCGTCGTTGGATAACATATATTACATATATGCAGCTTCTTTGAACTTCCTTCTAAACCAGTGCTCCTTCCTATAGATGACCTCAGCTTGGGACCACTTGATGTTTGTTGATGAGTCCAAACGTGCTCTGCACTACAATCGACTGGAAAGTTTATGGCCTCGATATTTTGGGATGTGCGTGGTGAAATAATATTCGTTTTATCTTGAGAAGGGAAATACCATCAACAGTGAATATTATATAGCGTTATTGGAGCGTTTGAAGGCCAAAACTGCAAAGAAACGCCGGCATATGGCAAGTAAAAAAAATTTCTTCAAGACAACGCACAGCATTACAAGCCAACCAAAACAATGGCAAAACTACTTGAATTGAACTTCGAATTACTCCCACATCCACTGTATTCACCAGATTTGGCTCTGACCGACTACTGGCCAATTTTGAACAAAAAAAATGCTTTTTTTTCATGTTAATTGTACAATTCTTTATTTTTTACTCATTTCATTTTCATTTAACAATGCTCAATATAATTGTTCTTTCTAGCTATTCATTAGAATTTTCAATGTTATTTGTTCTTTCAGAGATTTCAAATCAAATTATATGATATTAGACAATGAAAGTCCGAACTTGACTAGTGAAATTCACATTACGGAATATTTAGTGATATTGAGTTGAAAGTGATTCGCAAAACACCAGTTGAAAACTTCTGTAATATTTTTCTGCAATTTTAAACAATCTTCTTTGAATTCAATGACATTATAATATTTTGAGAGACTTTATGAACCTTGGAAGGTCATTAATAAACATCAGGATTAGAAATAGGCCAAGATTTGAACCTTGTGGTACTCCAGAGGTGAATGAGTGAAAATTTGACTGAATTCGACCTTTAACTTCCACATACTTGGTCTGTTCAAAAAAATATTCATTTATTCATCAGTTTCTATTTGTTTCCCTTCAAAGTAGTCACCCTCAGATGTGCCAGCGTTCTATCCAATCTTCGAAGCAGTTCCGATATACATTTTTTGGTATCTCTTTGAGCTCTCTCAGCGATTCGGTTTTTATCTTCTCAATCGTTGCAAAACTATATCCATTCATGGATTTCTTCAATTTTGAGAACAGGAAAAAGTTGCAGGGGGCCGAATCTGGTGAATACAGTGGCTGAAGCATGATTACAGTGTTGCTTCTGGACAAATAATTACGAACAAGCAATGACGAACGAGCAGGTGTATTTCTCCTTGTTGCCCTGCAGTGAAAGCTGCGGTGAAAAACAGATGACAAATCTCTTCGGCAGTTATTGTCGAAGCTTGGCTTCGCAATTGACCGCCTTGGGGAGCCTCGTTTATCTTTGATATCCAGGGATTGAGTTCTTTGTCTATGCCATAGATGGCGTCTTCGTTAGGGGAGAGGTCATCACTCCTATTCGTGGTTTAGCCTAGCATCACTGACGAGACCAATGTCTGGTCGAAACAGCGCTGTCTGGAGTTGAATCACAAATGTGTTGTGTTCTACTGGTACTTGTTGAAACCTCCATACCCCTAGAACCGTCTGTGCTATCATAAATGAAACATATTCCTTGTCGAATGAGTCATCAGCTACGAAACTAGTCATTTATCAGTTGTAAATGATAATTATTTCTAGGTAGTTGTTTCATTAATTGACAATAAATAATGAATACAGCAGTTTTTATAAAAATACCGGTGATTATAGCTGGTGAAATATTTATTTCGACAGCATTTTCAAAGATATCCGTTTCACCTTTGGATAATTTGGCATATTTATCATTCAATCTCCGAATCGTTTATGAAAGTAAAGGTCAAGCATTGCGAAAACGAGATCTGCAGTTAGAAAGAAATTTGAATTACACCACGAGACGATAATTATTATTATTTTATAGCCTCATACAAATTTCCCACGTGTCTGTTCGTATCTTGCGGAATGAATAATGGGTGATTGTTTTCATAGAAGTGGTACGGGCCAGTAACGTTTCATTATTGTTACTTTTCTGTTCCTTTTATAATCGAGAATATAATAATAAACGAAGAAAAGATCTACAATTGGCTTTTGATATCTTCATACAGCACTCTCGTGTATACACAAATCAAAAATGTTGAAGGATACACTAGTTTGCAGCCAATTTAGGAATGTATTGCCAAAGGCAGTTCTTTGTTAATTTTTGGCCCCTGAATGCGAAAATGATAGTAAAAATTTCCCAACACGTAAGATTTTTGGGTTGTGATTTTTCTCACAAAAATTTAATGAACACGACATTCTAAATTTGCTTTTCCCCTAAATTGAGGAAGTTTGAAAGCCGTTCTGCTCCATAATGGTAACAAAAGACCCTATTCCTTTTGCACATGCAGTTGCCATGAAGGAACACACGAAAGTATGTCACTTATTCTAAATGGAATAAGTGACAAATATGCGATGACCTAAGTCTTCAGGGCAGATTCACGAAGTTTTGCTGTGTTCTTTGCCTTTGGTACAGTAGGGCAACACAGAGCCATTATCAAGTAAAAGAATGGCTTTCGAGAGATAAATATATTCCAGGTTAAGCTAACATGAAAAATATACCTCCTGTTAATCCCAAAAACGTTTTGTTACCTCCGTTACACATTAAACTGGGGTTAATGAACAATTTTGTAAAAGCATTACACAAAGAAGGTGATGCGTTTAAATATCTTAAACACGTTTTTCCAAAATTAAGTGATGCAAAGCTCAAGGAAGGTATATCTGTTGGACCACAAATTTTGATCAACAGTTTGATCAAAAATTAAGTTATGTGGAATTAGCTGCGTGGGGTTCTTTCAAAAAATTTGTTTTGGAGTTTTAAGGGAACAAGAAAGTAGATAATTACGAAACACTTGTAGAAAAACTAGTTGAAAACTACTGCGGAATGGGATGTCGCATGTCTCTCAAAATCCATTTCTTGCACTCCCATTTGAACTTTTTTCCAGAAAAATTTGCGTGCTGTCAGTGACAAACAATGGAAAAGGTTCCAGCAAGACATACTGACAATGGAGCAACGTTACCAAGGCAGATGGGATACAGCAATGATGGGGGTCCAATTTTGGCACACTCTCTCTAACATATAGACCGGTATTTCACGTATAAATGCTTCATTATTGGCTTCCAGAGCAGC
>WOGR01012758.1:0-10082 GCA_015342045.1 Leptinotarsa lineolata | reverse complement strand
GGCACAATCATGTTGCTGGAATTGCAAGGGCTGCTTCTCAAAAGCTTGGAACATTATTCCGAACCAGAAAACTGTACACACCCCAGCACCTTTTGATGCTTTATAAAGTTCAGATCAGACTTTCTTTAGAGTATTGTCCCCATGTATGGAGCTCCGCCCCTAAACATACCCCGAAGCTCTTGGATTCCATTCAGAAAAGAGCCATCCGCCTGATTGGAGATATGATCATCGCTTAGATTAGATAGCACTTTAGTTTCTACAGGAATTCACCCAATTACATGAAATGTACAAAGGTGTTGATGAAAATATCTGCAAAACAGGATAATTACGTGAAAAAAATTAGCTACAGTTGAAAGACAATAGACGATATCACAAGATGGAAAAAAGTAAAAGTGATTACAGTTGAATGGTTCTAGATTGAATTGTAGTTGTTACAAATTATTGACACTGGTACTTCGAAACTGTTTGTCATTTGTTCTGCCAATATTACAGTAAAAAGTCGTTTGATATCTGGAATTCAGACGTGGGGTGCGGAATTTGATCATTTGTTTATGAAGAAAGGAGATTGTGACAAAAAGTCGTCGTGTATATTACTCACAGATATATTACAGCAAATTGATTCAGAAGAATAGAATAGTAGGTTACCCTCTGAGGATATTTTCCTGTGACCTTGAAAGACAGATATTCAAAAATTTTTTTGAACAGCATCAATATGATGTATGTGGTAATTGTGAATTGGATACTATATTTACACGCCATATTTCAGTTTAGAATTCACATAGGCGTTGAACAATGTTATATTCGTATCAATATTCCAGAACTCTCTTGTACTCTTTACAATGAAGCGCAACATTCGATTCGCTGACGAAATAGCCTGTTTTATGGAGGAAGTGAAAGTGAATTTATAATCAAAAGTTGTTGCAAGATCTGTCATCTCATTTACTCGACTAATTGGAATGTTATCAATAACATAAAGAAATTCTGTTATAATTTTTCTTCTAGAAAATGATAAGATGTAACACTTCGATATGTTCAAATGTAAATGATTCTTGGAACACCAGTCGAATACTAAATCGATTTCATAATTGCCAGTTACTTTGTATAACTTTAGATCATCAGCGTAAAGAAGTTTTGGGCAGTTAATCATTTTCGCCAGGTCATCAATGAAAAGCAGAAATAAAACTTGCAACCTTGATAGTGTGGAACATCGAATAAAGGTTGGAGATTTGTCTCTCTTCTATAGATACTTTCATGGGAGGTGTTCAAGTGTAGCTGCTCATCGTTTTGAGGTTCAACTCAGTACACCTCGAACTTCACATTTTAAGAATAAGAAGTCTTTCATTTGGAGAACTGCGTTAATGTGGAAAAACTTGTGTTTTGTCTTTGAAAAAAAAGAATTTGATAATGTCTAAGTAGTTGACCTAACGTTAGGCATAAAAACCTGCAGATCACGGCCAAAATACCGGGAAAATAGCTTTCACACAATTATTATGTTAGTCAATGTTGATTTTTATTGCAAAAATTAATGCTGCTTCTGCAATTTTATATTTTTCTTTTTAATTTGGGAAGGTCATTTTAGGAACCACATGGACGCAGGAAATGGTCTGGATGATAATGAATAATCTTGACTTTGTTGCTGGCCAAGTAAATTTGGGTCACAGGTCACCTTTTTTAGAGTATGACTGAAACTATCTCTCAACTATCTCCTAATTGAAGTTATCTTCCAGGGTTTCGGCACTATTCGACTACAGGAAGTTTAAAAAAGAAAACAGCGATTTCCAACCACCTCCATTTCTAGATGACTCTTTGGAGTTTGTTAAGAATCAGAGCCTAAAAGGCCCCCTATGCCTCAAAACACATCTTCCTTGGGCATTGTTACCTGAAGAAATTCAAGATAATACCAAAAGTCCGAAGGTATGAAGAGTTTTGTTAGTTTGAGGAGATTTAAATAGATTCCTTCCCATCAGAAGTGAAGCAATCTTATTATATATTTTTTAGATAATTTACGTAACCAGAAATCCCAAAGACACCTGCATTTCGTACTACAATCATTCCAGATTGATGGAAGGATACAGAGGAAATTTCGAGGATTATTGTAGATTGTTCCTAGCAGGAAAATGTAAGTTATAAAAATATGATTCGTAAATAACTTCGTTCAATAAGTCCCGAGACTAACAACGAAAACAACAATTTTTTTTTCAAAAATCATTTTTATACATCAATATCATCTCCTTTTAGAGTGATACAATCTTTCCAACGCCTTTCCAACATTTCTATACCATGTTTATAGAAGGATTTATCCTTCGCTTCAAAATAAGCTTCAGTTTCGGCAATGACCTCCTCATTCGAGCCAAATTTTTTCCCTGGAGCATTTTTTTGAGATCAGCAAAGAGCCAGTAGTCGCTGGGGGCTAAATCTGGCGAAAACGTGGGATGGGGACGCATATCAAAGCCCAACTCGTTGAATTTTGCCATTGTTTTCATGGACTTGTGGCATGGTGCATTGTCTTCGTGAAAAAGATTTTTTCTTTTTCATGTGCGGTCGTTTTGCTGCGATCTCCTCCTTCAAACGTACCCCAACAAGTCAATATAATAATCACTGTTGATCGATTTACCTTTGTCCAGGTAGTCAATGAAATCACGCCATGTGTATCAGAAAAAATAGATGCCATGACTTTGCCAGCAGACTGCTGCGTTTTTGGACGCTTTGGGCGGCTTTCGCCAGCCATGCGCCACTCGGATGATAGGCCGATTCGACTCCGGAGTGAAATGATGTATCCATGTTTCATTCATAGTTACGTATCGACGCAGGAAATCCAGAATAGCGATAAACAGCTCTCGGAATCGTCGATTCGTTGTTGTTTCTGTTTCATTGAAAGCAATCGCGGCACACACTTGGAAAAAACCCTTTTCATGCTCAATTTTTCATGAAGGGTTGTAAATACGCTTCCAGATGATATCTGTGTTATTTCTGCAATCTTACGAACCTTCACTTTGCGATTTTTCATTACGATTTTTAACACATCACTCACATTTTCCGGTGTAACGGCTTCCAATGGCCTACCCGAACGTTCCGCATCGTTTGTGTCCGTACGACCACGTTTGAACTCAGCATACCAACGACAAATCGTTGATTTGGATGAAGAGGCGTCTGGGTAACGTTTCTCAAGTCATTATTGGGCTTCTACGGTGTTTTTACCCATTAAAAAACAATGTTTTATCAACACGCGAAACTCGCTTTTTTCCATTTTTCAAATAAATTACAAAGTGACTTTACTCAAACCTCGATAACTCTGTTGTTTGTGGTCCGATCGACGTGAACTTTTTACACGTTTCATGTGAAGGTTCGCAGTAGTACCAAACTGGCAACGTGGCCAGTTTGGTACTACTAGCACCATCTCTGGGTTAGTCTCGGAACTTGCTTAACGATGTAATACTATGTGAGTTAACTCTGAAGATGTTTGATTTTTTATATCTTCTCTGACTACAAATAAAATTGATTCATTGAAGTGGTGCGTTAATTTCTTAGAGAAGTATAGTTTCCCTTTTGAACTTGCTAGCATGGACAATAGGCATACGTTTCAATGGAGGTATTGCACAACAATCCATTACAAGCCATCCAAATGACGAATCCCTCGGTTCGATATTCAAAAATGTATTGTATCAAATCTGACGTAGCCTCCTTATAATAAACACATAAATAACCAGGAAAGTTTAACAAAAATTAATGGAAACTTATCAAGAATGATTTGCTACACACATTCATTTTTCTATAATAGAATGTAATGAGATACGAATTGATAACAACAGTATCAAATTAGTAAGAATAAAAAAAACTTATATTTCTAAACTAAGCAGAAATCTGGTCCAAGCTAGAAATAATTAACCTGCCAGTCGAAAATAACTCGTGATTCACAACGGTAAAATCTTCATAATCATTCAATTGACCTACACCAATCTACTACAGCATTATCAAGGTCATCCCGAAAGATCAATGAAAGGAGAAATCTTTTAAAGATATGAAATTCGTGTTCAAGTAGAAGACTGGTGTTAGTTGAAAATGTCAGAAAAATTTTTAAACTGGAAACTGTATATACGAATATTTGAAGAAATAGTTTTTCTCATCTACGAAGTATATTTAAATCTTGGAGTCAATAGCTATTCTTGATTGAAGAAAAAAAACACTTCTCATTTCAATAATAATTGATGTTGATTCAAAAAGGAAGCTGTACTTAGTAGTAAGGTTTTTAAGCCTAGAATAAGTATAAAACTACTTAAATTTCAAGTATATAGAAAGCGTTAATACAAAGTTAACTATACTTGCGGAATGGGAAGTTGATGATATACTTGAAATAACACGATTCATCTTCAACTCAGTGTAGCTTTTTTTCCGTGTAGATTGATATGTCTTTTAGGTTTTCCGTCAAAAAAGTATGTCATTACTAGAAACGTTTTGAAATAATATATGAAACAAATTGTTTCCATTATCAAATGATGTATCAATCATCAAAAAACAATAATGAACCAACAGCATACCTACTCATTTTATTAATATATATTGGTGGTAAGATATCTATTAGTACGTTTTTGGGTATCAACTTGGTTGAAACAAATTACTTATACGCTAATATATTGACTTCACCACCCACTACACTCGTTAAAAGGTGATTATTCACAATAATAAAAGAGTAACTAACCAATAAATACAAACTTTCTACAAGTTGACGATCTAAAAAATCGTGAACGTTTGATTAATTTTACTCCGTTCAGTTTTTGAAGAAGAATAAACAATGTTTATAATTTTAAAACTGAGAGCAAATGAGGAGTTATCTACATAAACAAAAATATGTGTGCGACGTCTTTTTTTTCATTCATATGATATATACATGGATCTGTAGCACGATCACCTGATCTCATGCCATCAGACTTCTTTGTATGCGGATGTGAAAAATGTTGTATATAAAATTAAACAACTAGATTCAACAGACTTTCTAGGCTAGGATCCACGGGCTTCTTTGATTTCAGTTTCACAGTTTTGGAAAAATTGAGTAGAACAAGCCGATACCTGATAAAAATCCATATTAAAACTCACTAATAGCTTTCTCAAATCTAGGTTGAGAAAACTTTTGTATAGCGTGTGGAAGTTTTTTAAACCTTTTATAGTGAAAATAAACATAATTAGTAAGTTTTTTGTACTAAATTGAAATAAGTTAACAGACAATGAATAAACCATTTGAATGGTGTATTACATGCCCCTACTTTTCACTTGAAATAAGAGTTGCCTCACTCTAACGGTGTTAAATGATTGGAATGTTGAATTTGTTCCATCTGATCCTTCCATATTGGATGGATATTTTTTAATGAACAGCAAATAGATATTTATTCCATCACTGGGCGCACACCTATCGTGAGAATTACAGACTCATTATTGCTATCCAAAAGTTTATAATTGCCTAATTGTTTCATCAGAACAATAAAACTTTTGACAAAGAGTGCTTTATGCAATATCTTGTCAGCAAACATACTCTGGAAGTGGAACACGGTTAATGACATTGAAAATATATACATAAACTACTTATCCTCTCACGATGATTTAAATAAAAATTTATTGATCAGCATACGCATTAATTGAACCGGAAACAATCCGATTTCTACGTTAGTTTCAGAAATTATTTGCATTTTGGGTGTCGATAATCATCATATACTATTTAGTTAAGGTATCAATAACGAAAGCGAACTGATAGTTACAGAGAGTAATGAGTATGATCACCTTGCAATCGAAAATAACCTATCTAAAATTAAAACAAAAATGTGTTTGACGAAATAAAACCTTGGTAGTTGGTGTGTGAGTGAACGTACTTTTTTTCGGGAAGGCTTTGTTAAACAAACTATCTGATGAATTTGTGATGGGTTATAGGCCATCGTTGGCTTAGTGCTGGAGCTAACTCAATTTTAAGCCATAGATCAGATGGAGGTCCTGAAATAATCTTTCTCAAATATTATGGTTCCAACTTACTGGAAATGACAAATAAATGAATTTCTATTGTGTTTGCCTTGCATAAATATCTTGTAGATGCCGAAACAAATAAAAAAGATATCAAGATTGGACAAAAATAAACGTAAAAAGGTATCATTTTCAGTACTTTTTGATAAGAGAGAATAGTGTCACATATCTCTTTTCAGATAGGGCGCTACCAACCTTTTCTCAAATAGAGAGGGGGGACTTGTGATACCTCGTTTGATAGGTATTTCAATTCTCTATCTAATACATTTTCATCGTTGGAAATCGAATAAGCCGTTCCCGAGTAATAAACAGTTTTATATTAGTTTAAGAAATCTGCGATAAGTTTTCAACTAACATTAGGTTTTTGCAAGCTGAAGTACCTATTTATTACGATGAGCTGGTTTAAAAGTAGCTAGATGACAATTATCCAAACCAGTAGATAGGTAAACCTGGTTCCTTCGAATGGCCCTCTGCATAGCCTGATATGACACCCTTAGATTTTTGTAAGGAGTGGTGAAATCTAAAGTTTACGGTTACACAACCGCAGTCTACTCCTAAAAATTATGATATTTATCGTGTGTTTGTAAATCCTCAAAACTAAAACTTCTATAATTGCTGATTACCCAAGAACGGATAATCCGATTTACAAAATTGAAATGTTCAATAGAGAATTCAACTACCTATCAAACGAGTTATAACGGAACCCTCCTTTCTATGTAAAAAAAATTAGTACCGCCCTCTCAGCGCCGACTAATGCAACACTATTATCTTTCTCAACAGTACCAAAAATGACACCTTTTTACGCTGAGAAATGAATCCGAAAGCTAATATCTAAGTGGCATGAATATTTCTGTTTGTGAGTTTACCAACCGTAGAAATGTAAATAAACCCAAAAGACGAATGAACGCCTTTGTGTTATGAAAAAGCGAAGGTTCCCAGTCTTCTTGTCCTTAACCACTTGGATTTTTACCGACTTTATAACGATAGAAAGTTACACACAAAAAAACACTATCATGTTTTCCAGTATAAACCTATTCATGAATTCATTAATATTAAATGAATCTTTTAATATTGAATTAATTATGAAATCACTCAGGGATTTAATCTCCAATATTTTTCAGTAGAGTTCTCCTATCATTTAGTCAATTACTGAAGCAGGATTGACAGTCATTAGATACAACATAATTATTCCAATTCTAGAGATGTCAAGTGATTGATTGGAAATGAAATTCATTCGAAAGGCAAAATATTTAAAACCCAGTATACGTTAACATTATTCCAATCGCTTTTTCGTTAAATTCAATCTATTTTGGTAAATATTAAACTATTCTTGTATGTGATTGATTTTGAGCAGCATTTGATGGCATGTTTTGTGTAGAACTAAAAATCTGGAATACTTCCATAATTTTAAAGCGAATTGTAATTAATGATTTTGTTGTCCATGCGATCTTCAGCTTTTTTCATTTTTTGCAGAGCTACGCTTTCTGATAAAATATCTGTTATTTCTTTGATTTCTGCAGATTGTGATATTTCCTTCCGCTTACAGTAGTTTTGTTCTGGCGCGAAAAAAGAGTTTTCAATAGATTAATTCAAGGCCAGAGGTTCCAATTCTACCTATCAAGTATCCATCATATATAAAATTATCAGCATCAATTTCTCGGGTGAACTATATTTTTTGTCTTATGGAAAGTCCCGTATATGATCTCTTTATCTGGTAGAAAAGATATGGCACTTTTTTGTTGGAAAAAAGAATTAATGAAAGTGAATCAAAACGAAGTGTTTGTAATGAAATAATTATGAAAGTGTGTAGATAAATTACAAGTAGAACTGCTGGAGCAGGACGCTGAAAAGATAATGCTACTTACGGGCCGTGTCGCGTTGCGATGGATCATTTTGCTCAGGACTATGCCCCTTAGATGAGAATCCTGACGCAAAACACTCTGACATGCTTGAGACTTATCTCCTAAGCAGAAAATGTTATTCAAGAGCAATGAAATATTATGCAGAATTGTATCCTAATTGAGTTCTGCTGGATCAATGATATCTTTAAAAAGTATATCGAAAATTCCAAAGTAATGAAAGTGTTTTCGGTAGAGTTTGTAACTATTGAACGTTACATTATTTATAATTAAATCTTATTGTTCATATGAGCTCATTATCTAGTGATCTAGAGTGAAAATTAACCATTTTGATTCGTTCTATGAATCAATAACAATTAATTCATACATACGAGAGCATCTTGCGGAGGATAGCCGAACTATCATACACATAGAATTTTATAGAATGCAATGTTATCTTTGGGCCATTTGAAATAAATAAAACACGCATGACCGAATTCGATTTTTCTGGAATCGAAGGGCTTTTCTCTCTCTTCTGTTCGTTCGATCAAGGTAGTAGGATTGATTTTGATTCTCGTTCTTTTTCTCAGATAGAGATCGTATAAAGTGTTTATTATTTAAACAGAACATCACGTACGTGATGATAATGACATTTTTTTGCCATCAAAATGTCGGAATGCACGGCTTCATGTAATTGATATCCGAATTTATTTTGGTAATCATTCAAGATTCAAGTGATCATCTTTTCCTTTTATAGATATTTTCAGGTTATTATCGCCAGGGGTGTATTAATTTAATTTTGACAACTTCGTGAAACGAAAATTTCTCACCGTTAAGAATTTGACTGCGTTTTTATTTTCACAGCATTTGGTTGTACGAGGAATAAAATTCCAAAAGGCTTCAATCAAATTGTTTTTGATAGAGGCTGAAAGTTGTTCCTGGTTGGAAAATTGATGGTAGAAGCGCAGTACACCACATGGTATCCAGTGAATCGAGGTTGGAAATGATTTTGGGTGAGTATTAATGCACACATTTTATTATTTTCAAAATCTGTAATTGTGTGTTATTTCTCATCTAGAGTCATTTTCATCTGAGCCGCCAGGTCTAGTTGGGATAATTCTTTATCGAATGCCCCTTGCATTATTGCCTTTCACTGAAAATATTCATTTTGAGTCAATCCACTTGAAACTTGGATTCCGTAAAATTTCATGAAGAAATAATTGATTATTTTTATTTTCGGAACTATTTTCGTCACTACCAGATGTTTTGATTCATATCTTTGTAGTTAGTATATTTTTTCCTCTCAAATCACTTGTAGATATCATAATATCGGTAATATTTTGTATTGGTCAGTAAACATTGTTAGTTTATGGTTTAAACACCCATGTAAATAGCTTTAAACATATATTCAGTAATGAATAATAGTCTCGACACTTGTTGAATTGTCATCTTAGAACTATTGTTCGAGACTTTAGATGTTACGATTTATTTGTATAGAATACATTCAAGTGTACATACGCTGGTTACCACAGACATCCAAGGTTCAAGTGCAGTGTACATTTCTCTGGTCCAATACTAATTGTGTGCATCTCGTTTTCATGAAACGACTCCCACGACTCCAAGTCGTTCAAGGGCTGAATATTGAAGCCCACCAGTCAACATAACTGATAGGTGACCATCAAATCGCTCAAGGGGTGCATATCGAAGCCCGCCACTAAACCCACCTGTCTTCCAAGAGGTGAATATAAAAGCCCTATAAAAGCCACCAGATAAGGGGTGAATATCGAAGCCCACCATTACCACAACACAGGACTAGTTCGTTGAACCCACGTCAGTATTCAGACCAGGTACACCATCTGTTTTAGTGAAGCATTTTGTAAATATTTTTTTGTTGAAGTCAAACATTCATTTTATTATACACTGTGTCCGTAAAGTATGAAACAAATTCATTTTTAGCCAAACAGGTCGTTTTAAGAAATAATCCTGAAACACGTCGATTTTTGATGTTAATTTACTGTATTTCAAAATAATAATCTAATATACAGGGTGAATTACGTTCGAGTAATGACGTCACGGTCATTTTTTTTAAATTGAACACCCCCATTTTCTCTCAATTTTCGGATTACTCTAGCTGAGCTGATTCCAAAAATGTATCACACGTTGATTCCAATTGGTACAGGGTGGACAAAAATACAGTAGTTGTGTGTGTGCTAATAATGGAACGCGTAACATTCTTTATTA
>WOGR01012756.1:0-10083 GCA_015342045.1 Leptinotarsa lineolata | reverse complement strand
GTATTGAACTTGGATTCTCAATTGAATGCAGGCACTCATTGGGTAGCTTACATTAAAAGCGGCAATGCTGTATAATATTTTGATAGTTTCGGTAATCTGAAACCTCCAATGGAATTGGTACGATATTTTGGAAGGGGTATAATGATCACATATAACAATGATTAGTATCAACATTTCGATCAGAGTAATTGCGGACATTTGTGTCACAGTTTCTACTTCATAATGTCCGCAATAATGCTTAGAGATAAATCTTTGCGAAATTCAACCGATACTGAATTGAGAACTCTATCGATTGACTATTTGATTGAGAATGCTGAACCTTCGGAATTATTGAATGTTTGGCATAGATTACCAAAAGACTACCATCATCGATTCACCTTGCAGATTCGTTTACCATGTTTCATCCATTATCAACATGAGATTCCTACATTAGCTGCGTCATCGTTACGAAAAGCAATGTATTATAACCCTGTTAGTTCACAAAGAGAATGTTATTATAAAAATAAATGATTCGAAAAATTGTTGTCGTTGTTTATTCAAGGTTTGTACATATGGGAAATTTATCAGTCATGTATATGATATTAACTCTAACGAGTCGTTCTTCAACACATCCCATCGATTTTAATCCACCCATTCGATTGGATTCCTACGATTCAGAATACAGTTTAGCTCTGCTCAGTTTCCACTGGTACAATAGTATACCGAATATTGAAGAAGGCACGAAATTCTATTATTACGAAAACGATGATAAAACTAAACAAAAAAGTATCGATATCCCTTCTGGCTCTTACGAAATTGGTGATATTGAAACTTCAATAAGCAGATATATTTTGCCTAAAACGTACAAGGAGAATCTCAAACTGAACAGTAATATACTGAGAAGCGAAATATTTTGCTTGAAACACTCGATTGACTTCCGACCTTCAAATAGATTGGCTTACATATTGGGGTTTTCGTCTACTCTTCTCAAGCCCAACTTGCATTACGCATCCGATCTAACTGTGGATATCATTAAAATACGTACCATACACATAGATAGCAACATTATGTTTGGAGCCTTCTATAACGACACACCGTCTCATACGATATACGAATTTGCCGTTGATGTTGATCCTGGTTACACAATTGACGAAACACCCAACCATCTTATTTATCTACTCATTTCTCATAGAAACGAAATAAACAACATTACATTGCGAGTGCTACCGTATGTACTACCCGTATGTCAAATTTTTTCGCAACAATGATGTCATTGAAATCAACATTAATCAATCCGATGCCTATGATGCTTGGTACGATAGCCTGCTATTTATCAACGGAAAAATTGAGAGGACTGAAGGAGAGAGTCGTGTGATCTTCGTAAACAATGCTGGTGCTTTCATGTTTCAATCTGCTTCATATGAGCAGAATGGTAGAGTTGGAAGCAGTTCGTGAAGTTGGTATTGTTAGTACTGTCAGAGGCTTTCTCACCTACATCGATGAAGATATCAAGCACTTGGCAATCTCAGGATGAAAATATCCCAACAGCCTAGGCATCATTCAAACTACATCTTTAACGTTCAACATGCTCATACCCATTAGACATTTCTTGAATATTTTCAATGATTATCAGTGCGTTTCTTATGGTAAACACACCATGCGATTAGTACAAGCTGGAGATGGTAGCAACTGTTTCAAAATAGATGAGAATGCTGGTACAGTAACAAAAAGGAGAAAGCTAGGGTGAACATTGAAAATATCGAACTCAAAGTCAAACGAATCTTTGCCCATGATCAAATTAAATTACAACTTTTGAAAGCTATCCAAGCTGACACTCCTATTCTCATACCGTTCAGGAAATGGGAACTCCATATTCTGCCTGCTCTCACGCAAGGTGCAAAAAATGAAATATGGGCCATCAAGACTTCCTCGTTTCTCGAGAGCCCTCGGTATGTGATTATATGTTTGCAAAAAGATCATGATTACATCAAACCCAATCATGATCCAACAATATTCGATCATTTAAATATTACCAATATAACGTTGACTCTAAACGATGAGAATTACCCCAAAGAAAATGTGCATCTGAATTTTGCATAAATGAATTTTTTGCAACCCTATTTCAGCTACGCACAATTCGGTCTTAGCTACAAAATGACCAATCAAATTAACCCTCTTATCACTACCACCGACTTGACACAGAAATCTTTCTTTGTCATCGATTGTTCCAAAAAGGACGAGAGCATCAAAAGTTCTAGTGCTGATGTGAAACTTGAAATCGAAGCATCTGAGGGAATTCAAGAAAATACACGAGCCTATTGCATCATTGTGCACGACACTGTTATTGAACACCTCCCACTCAACGAAATTATTAAGAAATGGAACTGAACATGTGATTTTGCTTTAGTATCAATCGCAGAGTCAACATGAGAATAGCTGTTGTAGATATTCAAGGTTTCATCATCGAGCAAAAATTCCATCGTAAGGAGATAGCTATTAGGATTGGAATTCAATGTGATAACTTTTTACTGCTGCCAAACAAACCATTTTCCTGTCGCCGTACCGTCTGTTTCATGGAGTGAAACGTTCACGGATTGAGGTATGTCTCTGGCTTTGTGGGATATTAATCAATTGAATGCCATCCTCATGAAAAATCTATAGGGTATCGATATCGTTTATGTGCGAGGACATCAAAAACGGTACTATCTAACTGCGAAACTTCACGAGTTGGATATACCTACACGCGACGTGGATGGTTTCCACATTCGACAACAACAACGGTGTCTCACCTTGCATGCATCACATACACAACCGAACCTACTATAGCTGCAGCCTCCGAAACGCAGATATTCTATACAAATGGCTTTCTGACATGTTAACAAAATGAAAACGCTCATTAAATTTCTATTTGAAATGTTTTATTTTATCTTTTTTACTTAACCTCATTACTAGTCCAGCGGGATTAACATTTCTCCATACCCCCCGATGCCGCGTATTTTCGTACCCCACTTCCCCATTTCCCACCAAACATTTGACAAATGACATGTCATACACGAAAAACGAACGTTTCTCATTAGGATAGCACCTTGAAACTCTACACTCTCGTTAAACTCAAATGATGTATTTTGAGACATCCTGTACACATTGAGAGATCGCACGTTACAACGTTGGAGCCCCGTTAAACTGCCATGTTTTTTCCTAAATGATGTATTTTTGCTGCACCTTGTAAACATTGATGCCATGTTGTTTTTTCTTCATGTATTTTGAGACATCCTGTATACCTCGATGGCAGTCATGTTTTCTTTCGCTTCACTGCCATGTTTTTTTCTTTAACGCTGCACTCATTGCCCTCAACCATGTTTTTTTCTTCAATCTGATTTTTTATTCACCATTATTATTATACCACTTTCACTTCCAATATTTTCATCTTCATTTATTATTTATATAATTCAATCATGCTGTTATCTTTCAAGTGAATCTCTCCGATACTCATTCTATCCTTCTATGCGTCGATTACGTCTCACATGTCTCTTTCCCACTCACTAACGTAACGATGTCCCCTAGGGAATACGTAATGATTCTCTCATTGAGTAACTACTGGAGCCAAATGAGCCAAATTGGTATCGGAACAAATTTTCATAAATGGTTTGAAAATTAGTTTGTGTATAAAACTAAGGGCTCTGCTAGAAACCTTACTAATAGAATTTCATCATTTTATATAGTCTTCATAAACGGGATATTTAAACTTGACAGGTAGAATTAATTCCTGACGATACCAGTTGACTGACTCCTCATACATTTTTTATTCTAATTACTAGAAAATCTTCAATGACAAATCTGGTGAAAAGTGTGTGATCTAACTCAACTAATATTCAAAATTGCAATATTTGATAAGTGTATAGCGAACAACAGTCAATTCCTTTAAGACCTTCAGAAATGTACAAATAAAGTTAATTTTTGGAACCCGTAGTGAGTTTGTATAGACCAAAAACTATTTCAAATCTACCGAAACTATTTGAACTGAATATTTGTGTATTGCAACAGAATTTGTGGCAGTACAAAATCTGTGTTGAAATACACAAACATTCAGTTCGAATTAAACCATAAAATGTATTTATAAAATACTCTTTTCAAAGCCAACAAATAAACTATATAAACCTAAAAACCTAACGAACATAGATTCTATTTTCTAATGAAACATGAGTATTTTCATTCATTTAAAATAATGATAAACATTGAAATATCTCATATATCGTTAATTCTGATAGCCATGATCATCTCCACAGAAAATTGAATCATTTACAAATTGTACAAAAAAATCTGAATAAAATCATTGTATTTCACTGAAATTGAAATTTATAACATTTCTTGCTTCTTATTTGGGTTGTTTGATGGTATCACCGACCATTCTGTGAGCATTGCAATATGCAGAAAAGATAAGGCATATACCTGGAGTATCGCCTACATTAATATATTAAAAATTAGATTTCAGTATGAAATTTATAATCATCTGCAATTTTGCCTCAATTGAAAGTACCAAGAGATAGACAACTGTTTCGGTCTTTGTTCCTCATCAGTGTCGGGCTTGACTGGACAAACTGCAGACAGCGGTTCATTCTATTCGTCAAAAATTCTCTGTTCGATTGACTTACCTGTCTAAACTCTCCAAATCTTCATTCTTTATTTCCCAGATTGCTCCCCAAACGTGGCTGCCTTTCTTGGGAACTATAGTCCCCGCGTACCCTTTCCAGATTTTGGAATAAGCTACAAAATCTATTTGATAATCCTGTGAAACCAGCAATATAATGACGGATCTTTTCGGTTAACCAATAGTGTTTGAACTCACGTTTAATTTTCCAATTCCATATCTAACTGCATTCGGATTGCATACGTGCATTCTATTTGTGGACAAATTGCTTCCAAAGGCAAAGTACAAAATTTTTCCACCCATTTTGGCAGAAACTGTACTAAATCTCAGCGTCAATATCAATGAAATCTGGAACAGGACGAACAATTTTGATTTATTACTGCTTATCACATTTTCCCTTCAAATCAGAATTGTGAATGCCTACTTATTGTCATTGATACATATATACTGAAACGTCAAGTGGTTGAGATAAGGAAATATCGTTGGAATCGCAAATTAGTCACGTACACAGAGAATATACATTCTATAACCAAACTAGTTTCACTCGTATGTAACAAAGCGTTATATTTTGATGTTTATCGTTTTTGATGTCATATTCGTTCAGCATAGTGATATTTGACATTGACACCAGGAGTTTTGAAAATCCATTATTTCAAAAGATTTGGTATCGGCGAAAGGACCGAAAATAGCAGTTTTGCATAAAAAATATATTAGAATAATTGGAGATAGATTTTTAGATCGCCGATTTTCAATGAGAAAATTCTTGCACATTTTTTATTCTATTTATTTTTTTCATTTTTGGAAGATGTATTTCATGGAAGAAGGGGAAAATGTTCCTACAGTGGAAGATTATAAAAAAAAATTAAAAAATAATTACGTAAAATCATTATGGAATTGTACTTTTTATAGTGTAGTTTCTATCCTCTTCAATCTTATTCAAATCTCTTCTTAGATTTGACAAGCCGTGATTTAATTGTTTTTCGACGCCAAATTTAAGAAATAAATCACCTGCTGCTTATACTCAATAAGCCAAGTGAGTAATTTGATTTATAAAATGTTATGAATTTGTACAAAATTGTTAAATTTTGTAGAAAATCATGTGGATGATGCAGGATATATTATTTATCAAGAGAAAATAAACTTCTTGAAAAATATTTGATATCAGATCTGATAATTAAGTGAGTAGTCATACCAACGTAAGTTTTAAATACGATATATATCCTTGTGATGCACTGTTTTGGAACCTTTGTTGTAGTAATGAATCTTACTGGAGTTCTATCCCAACACCAAACCGTTATTTTTAACACCTCGACACGTGTTTCGATCACCAAGTGATCATCTTCAAGAGGAAGATTTTACTAAAGATTTAACTTAATCTTCCTCTTGAGGATGATCACTTGGTGATCGAAACACTTGTCAAGGTGTTAAAAATAATGGTTCAGTTTTGGGATAAAACTCCAGTAAGATGCGATATATATCCGTTGAACAATAAAAGACCAGAAAATGACTCTGACAAAAATAATACGGAAAAGGGTGAATTTTCACCAAAAAAATATAGAGCAATGTGTGAAGGTGAGTTCTGAATAAAATCATGTGATGTGATGTTGTCGTTGGTCGCCCGGTAGATTGTTGGGTTTTTCAGGTTACTGGTAGATGGAAAATTACTCAGAACACTAATATTGGTTTAAATTGGAAGGGGTATATTTTCAGAAGAGAATAATTTTTGGAAAAAAAGGTTTTGGCTGTCTACTTTCTTTCCCAAAAATTAATCTCTCCTAAAAATATACCCCTTTCAATTTAAGCACGAATCCAATGGCTGGGTTTAAATAAAATGAGCGAATGAATATCATCACATACTGTCATCGATGACATGAGTAGATTCAACTCAATCGTGACATAAAGTCTTAATTTCATGAATGTTCGCCTTTGACGATGACTGTGTTCCATGTAAGTGAAGTTTTCACCTCTATATATTACCTATATTATGTAGCAATTCTCTGAATGATATCTAATTCAATTCCATAACGAATGTTTCGAGTACAAACTGAATAGGAAAAACTATTTATGTATACTTCTATACTAATATAAATTTAAATGTTCGTGTGGATGGAGGATGTACGTATGTATGTATGAATCACATAAATAAAAAATTTAAATAATTCAAAATGAACTTTAACGTTTTATGCATTCTAGATTGACAAGTACATATATTGGAACGTTTTTGATTGAACTTCATGAATAATACAATATGCAATCATTTCATTTTTCACATGACGTTTCGTTTAGGCCCACCCTCATCATTTTTATTTCAAAAACTGACCTGTATTTTTATAGCAAATTCAATATTCGTGTTAGTATCTACTTTCTTTGTTATTATGAAGTGAAAAACCAAATTTAAAGCCTGCAATGAATATTCAAAAACCATTGTGCTTGGAGCAATGCCGAAAGTTCAGTATTCTACTCTGAAATTTCACGAAAGTCGTAACTTGTTCATCATCGAGATTGTACCCAAAATACTGAAAATAAATACTAGTCATATTATAGTAATATTATTTTTCAAAATGAAGAAACACAATACAAAAAAATAAATTATTGTTTCATTCGAATTAAAAGAGATATGGAGTAATTTGATATGCATTGATGAATGTAGGATTGAAAGAGGTGTCAAAATGTGCTATGAGAAATATTTTTTAAGAAATGGACGAGGGTGGCCCTACGTTAACGAAAGGAAGTACGAAAAATCAAATGAGTGCATATTGTAGCCTTCATGAAGTTCAATCAAAAGCATTCATACATTTTTTTTCATATTTTGTATAACAAAGATATCAAAGCATCAAAATCAACGATTTCAATTTTTCTAGATTATTTCAAGAGTGGATTCCATCGAATTCTAAAAAGTACATTGTTTATGTCATTGAACGAACACCCTATCTTCTACCATTATCGAGATAGCAATAGTGTGCAATTGAATTTTCACCGCCCGGTATGTATTGATTTTTATTTTTTTAGAAAGTTGGAATTGCTAAATAAAAATTCATTTTTAATCAAATTGAACTTACTTTCATGTAAGATCGTACCAAGGCCATTATGAAGCAACGACTTGATTGCACAAACCCAAATTGTTCTTAGTTGATATTGGATACATGAAAAACACAAACAAGGCTAGTTTGATGACCCCAATATTTAACAGGATTGATAATAAATATCGTCAATATTCACAACAACTTTAGCGATAATATAGCCAGTTTCAACAATACTAGAAATATGCAAAATGTTTACTAGAAATGTGAAACAGTAATAAAATTATCTGCAACTTTTCATTGGTTGTTAACATACGCCGTTCATTTATGTTTAATATAAATTATAGATATACTAACTTCCATATTTTTATTTTTTCTCTCATTTTTGTGCAGTTTAATATCCCCTTTTTCGTGAAACTACTTTTCTTTAAATTGGGTTTCGTACTTGTATTTAATATCATAATTATGATTGAGATAATTTTCAATTCATGATTTAAAATTAACTATGACGAGCTTTTTGGTCCTTTGCTATTTCAAAGTATTACCTAGGGTTTTTAAGGAGTAGTCTAAAACTAACCTTTTACCTAAATTAATTAAACAAACATTTTCCAACAAGAAAAGGTAATCAGCATGAAGAGAAAAAATGGCATTAGACAGAAAAGAAAATCCAGTATAGCAAAAGATGCAGATTATATCCCATTGATTTTGATATTTTTGACAATATTATTAGAGGAATTCAAACTACAAATCACTATAAATTCATTTTTCAGACAGTAATATTGAAGGAGTCAAAACTATAAATCACAGGAAATTTATTATTCAAAACACCTAAATACATTCGCTATATCCAAACCATCGTATACCCCACCACACAATTTTCAGAAAACCATGTTCACAATAGGTTCGTTAACCTAACCAAAACAAATCCAATTGATAAATGAAGTTTAACATAACATCAGAATATCTGTCTATAATATCTATAATTTCAATCTATAATTTGAATTCATCGAAACAGAAATTACACTAAACTGCACAAACTGAATAGTAACCTCAATTGTAGATCTGCCCACATCATTAAAAACAGTTTTTCCATTTCAGTAAATCACAATCCAACGAAAAAAACAATAAAACGGAAAATCTATAACAAAAACATCACAACCACCAAAGCAGATAATATAGGTGAAACAGTCATCGTTATCCTCATCTATACATAAACAAAACACTCAAATTCATACGAACACGTACTTTTAATCAAGTAATCTAACCAACAAATTCCAAATCATAGTAAAAAACTCCATCCAACTAGCTGCGTCTCTCATCAAACGTGAACATAGATACAAATACGTCATAAACAATATCATTCCATCAGACCGGTATCGGTAGTATCGTTAGAAACGGCACCACCGTATGAAATTTCTAAATTCCTGATGGATATAATTAGAAACTACAACTACTTCTCATCTCCGTTCAATATTCAAATCTCGTATGTACTAATAAAAAACATATTCAATATTCAACTTTCATAAATTCCTCATTGTTTTCGTTCGATGTCGGAAATATATTGCCGAACATTTCTCTAGAAGATTCATAAAAACTTATAGACCAAATGCCACTTTAAAAATCATACAAACCCATTAATTCATCCTGATATTTTTTCACTATTGTCTACACCAAAATTATTTTGAATTCAATAGCACCATATGTAACAACAAAAAGACCTCATTATGGGTATTCCTCTAAAGTTAACTTCCAAAAAATTATTCAAAAACATCCAATTTTCAAAAATTCAAAAATGTATCATTGATACAGATATGAAATGATAGTTCTCTTCTTCATTGGATATTATAATTTATAATTTCATTTTTCCTTCTGTCAAAAATCATTGATTACTCTTTGGCATGAAGCATATAAAACAAAATAACTCAGACTATTGCATATTGAACTAGTGTAAAATTAGCAGCCAAAACTAGCAGCCCTTTTTACGGAAATACCAGAATAGTCAGGGGCGTATCAAAATCACTCAAATGAGTTTTTAGAGTTCCTTCGCCTCATTTCACATTATTTTTTATCAAATGAAAACTAATCGACCACGTCGAAGGGAGTTAAATACCCCGTCAAAAGAAAAATTCATTGAAACATGAAGGAAACTGAGAGCCACTTTTAAATTGATTACAATGATTCACAAAAACATTCTCTTATATTCTATATTACTAAAAATCGTTTCGGCCCCGTCCATGGGGGTTAAACACCCCGCCGAAACGGAAAACTAGAAAAATTCATTGAAACATGAAGAAAAATGAAAGATACTTTGACACTGATCTGATAACGATGATTATATGAAGTACTCTTTCATTTTGGGAAAGAAAGTTTTTGGCTTTCTACTACTCCATCTTGATACAAAAAATGTGGGAATCTTCCAAAGAAAGGAAGGAAGTA